>PVLC010031329.1:0-20244 GCA_004027655.1 Graphiurus murinus
TTGAGATCAAGGCCTCAGAACCGATCCCTGGGCATCATGCCTTGTCCTCCAGTAAGCAACCTTTACAGGGGGTTTTCCCCATCATATCTTCACTCATGGGTGCCTGTAGCTTCTGGCCTCATCTCTTCTCACTCACTCATGCCATAATTCATTTAGCTAATTAGACCTGCAGGCTGATGGAGCTGAAAGCTGTTGTTTTGCCTACCCAGCATCGATTCTCTCTTCTTCTATGGCAGCACCACCATTTTCTTTGGGGAACCACGTCTCCCCTCCTCCTTGTCCATGTGCTGCCCCATCCAAGCTCCAGGTGGAAGCATCTGAGCCAGGCCTAGTTGACTTGGACATTTCATCTCCTTGGCCACAGTTACTGATCCAAAAATGGACACAGTGGGTACACCAAGAGCCAGTCCTGGGATTTTGACTGTAATGACATGCAAAAAGGCATTTTGTTTCTGCAAGACAATATGCAGCGAGGATGAGGCACACCTGAAGGTACCAGGGGCCACCCGACACAGCTGAGGGTGATGCTGGCCCATAGCAAGGCAAGCCAAGAAATGGGGAGAGAACTTCATGAAGAAATCATTGAAGCACCTGGATCCAGCTGTGTCTGAAATAAACAAGCTGGGGAAATTTTCAGTTGCATGAGTCAATCACTTCTTTTTGTATAAGCCTTATAAGCTTGGATTCTATCACAATCAAAATAGTTCTAATTGAGTTAACTGTAATATAGCCCCTAATACCAGGGTTTTTTTTTGTTGTTGTTAATGGTCATTTTCTCAATGATTCTTTGAATGAATTAATTATTTACATAAAGGATTCAAGGTGCCTTGCAAAGAATATTTAATAAAATAAAATGTAATGTTCTAAATTACAAAACCAGGTCCTAGAAAAACAGGAGGATGGTTAGCACATAGACATCTATGCATGACTTAGGGACCAAAGGGGTTGATAAATCCAGCCAACAAATTTGGTTCTGGGCTTCCTGTCAGTCAAGGCAAGAAGCAAATTAGAGTTAATAAAATGATTCATCCAATTATCCATTAACTTCAAGATCTTTCAAAATGGTCAAGAGCATCTAAAATTTATTTAGATACAATGTTCAAATCATCTAGTCTAGTCTTTTCCAAGGAAGGTTTGTTATTTCACAAAATTTCGTCCTATGGTTCATAACTAGTATAGGACAACACAAGAGAGGCGTCTTAATGCCAAGGGCAGCTTATTTATCTTGTTGTCACTCCTGCTGCTGACAAATAGCAGGCGCTCAATAAGTCTGTGCTTTCTGAATACAATTAAAGTATGCTCTGCTGCCAAGCTCCAACTAGGCTTATGCACCTGTGAGAATCACAAATCCAATCAGAAAGAAAAAGATTTCCCGCAAGAGAGCTGAGTCACACTTCTTACATAAATCTTAAGTCTCCGACACATTTTTAGATCTTAGTCTAATATGAACTAAATCATAATGAGATACTTCCCTATACACTTTGGATGAGTCTAGGAAAGGAAAGCTGCTCATTCAAATTAAATTGTATGCTTTCTACATCGTATTGGCTTTGCCGATAATTCACTTATGCTAAATGTCAATTTCAAAAGCACCAGGTCTAATTGCATAGGCTTTAGTTCAGTAGTCAAAACAGAGACATTGAACTGTAGAGTTAATTAGAGAAATCGGGGGCTGGATGAATATCATTAAAGAAGCATCTGTCCTTAGTGGGATAATATCTACGTAATTACAAAAACTGGGTCTGAGAAAGGCTGTTGGTGGTGTGTGCATTGTTATCCAGGAAGCTGAAATATATGGTGACCAGGAGTGGGATTTCCCTGGGAAAGAATTCATGTGTTTTCAAAAAGTTTCATCGAGGACCCTATTTCTACCTTGTACTGATGCTAGTAGAGCTTAATGAATAAAAGGATGGACTTTTGGCTTCAGTCCTTGTTCCATTCTTTTCCAACTGTATGACCTTCCAGAAATTTCATAACCTCTCTCTCAGTTCCCTCTTGGGTGAAATGGAGGTAAGAATATCTCAGAAAGATCTTAAGTATTATGTTGCAAAATATCTGTAACACACTTAGTATTGTTCCTGGCATACAGCAAGCCCTCAAATACACAGTATGTGGGCGTGAGTATGTAACTCTGTGTGTGTGTGTGTGTGTGTGTGTGTGATTGTTTGTGTGGAGATCTGGAACAGAACTCAACGCAAATCGCAGAACAGGCAAATCTTGATGAAGAGTTAGCTATTTAAAATGGATTCATTTATTCATTTTATATGAGACATTTGATATATCTTATACAGTCGATTCTAGTTCAATAAATGATAAATGTATTCGAAATAATAAATGTATTAGAAAAATAAAATGGAATGTTCTAAATTATAAAACCAGGTCCTAGAAAACCAGATGAAAAACAGGAGGATGATTAGCACATAGATATCTATGCATGACTTAGGGACCAAAAGGGTTGATAAATCCAGCCAACAAATTTGGTTCTGGGCTTCCTGTCAGGCAAGGCAAGAAGCAAATTAGAGTTAATAAAATGTGAAGTTACATTTATATGCAGCTTTGAAATGGGGAACCCAAGTCATTTCATACAACATTTCCATTGTGGTTTTCTGTCAACTATACACCTGAAGCGCCCCTCCTCCCTACCTGAATTGTCAGGTTGCTCTTGGTGTTCAGAACTTTCCTCTCCGCATCCTGGAAAGCCTTCTGCAGCCTCTGCTCCATGATCTGAGCAAACTTGCAGGACTGTATGTTGTCTGACTGGCTCACAAACTGCAGCACTAGAATGAGAATAATAAATCAGCACCCACCAAAGCACTACATCTTAGTACCCTGGATTTAATAGCAGTCGCTATATAAAACAGCATGATTTTAGGTTAAAGAAATTAGATGGATAAGCAGTAAGACCAGTCAAGATTTGATTATAGCTTTGAAAGTGGCTCTTAAAGTGACTTATAAAAGAGAAAAATTAAAACCATGATCTAACCTGAGATACCCTCCAAGGCAAGGATGTCATGATTTTATTCAACTGGAATATGTACACATCTGCTGAAAGACTGACAAATAACAACTTAAGAGAGATCATGCCTCTATTTCTTTGAAGGGGAAAAAAAATCAATTGACCTCCATTACCAAGCTGATTGAGTGTTTCCATCTCAATGGTTTCTCCACTTTTGTGGTTTACAAACTTTGCAAATCATAAATCACCAGGGAGCTTGAAAGAAAGAAAGATTCCAAGGTCTAAGCTCAGAGATTCTGATTCAGTGATGTCTGGAGCCTATTGCTCCAAACTATAGTTTTTAATTTTTATATTATTAATACTATTATTGGTACTGGGGATCAAATCCAGAGGCATTCCATCTCTGAGCTACACTCCCAGCCCTTTTTGTTTTTTATTTTGAAACAAGACTCTCACTAAATTGCTAAGGTCTCACTAAGTTGCTAAGGCTGGCTTTGATCTGCAGTCTTTCTGTTTCAGCCTCCCAACTACTGGGATTATAGGCATGCACTACCATGCCCAGTTTGAGCTACAGATTTGATGGAGGCTCAACTCTTATTAGCATCCACTGGTAATATGGAGGAGGGGAGAGATACAGTACTCAATGCTCATATGTGTATTACTTATATAAATTGGGAAGAAAAGCTCCTGTGATGGGACATTTCTAATAAATTTAGACTTAGAAAAGTTTAGGCTGATGTGCAGGAAACTTGGACATTTGATGAGCAGGGCCCTTTGAAGAAGGCACACAGAGACTTTAAAAGATGACAGAGAAGCTAGAAATGGAGTTTTTAAACAGGTATCCGCTTGGTAGTACCCTGGGTCCCAGAATGCATAGGAATCCTTTCCTTCTGAGTTACTTGCCTGTTTTCAGCTGGAAGTAGCCTGCAGGCTGGGGTTTCCATGGGGAGGCAAGGACTGCCACAGACTGTAAGTTTGGGGTGTGTTGCTTCAGATCTGCAGTGACGTTGCTGACTCCATAAACACCTAGCATTTCCATCACAACAGCAGGCAAGTATACCAACCTCCCTTTGGTAGCATAATAACCAACTGTGACATTATGAGAATGTTCCAGAATGTCCACCTACAAAACAAATGGACACCCAGAACTTATTGTTTCCTTCCACAGTACTTTTAAGTCCTTCTTGTTGTTTCTTAGAGCCACAACTGTTACTTAGCAAGGCTGGGGAATAGGATGTACTTTTTCAACAAGTATTCTAACAATCCTGTAAAGCATACCTAGATTACTAAACTTCAAAGTATAACAATACAACAAAATAAAAATTTACATTAAATCTACATGGGATAAGATTAAATTTGTGTTTGAGGATTCTTTAAGTGCCTTAGTATAATCTTGTGAGCACTAGTAACCACTAAAAGGTAGAGAGGAGACAAGTGGGCAGAAGAGTTTTCTAGAGAATGGAATGCTGGGAAAGATAGCTTTATTATATTCCTTATCATTTATGACAATTAAAAGGCAGAAGTTCAAACTTCGGTGGAACACCTTCAGGAGATGGTTCAAGAAGTAAATCAAGTGAATTCCTCACTCTAGATGCAGAGAAGAAGACTCGGGCTTGTTTCCATCCTTGGCTAGGACACTAGTTCAAGGTTAAGGTGGAGAAGAGCCAGAGAGCTTCTCTCTCAGCTGAGTCCTCAGGGACACTGAGGACCTGAGCTCTATCTCAATGGGATGATTTTTGAGGCTTCAGAATTTATTCATATTTTGTTTTGCTTTCTTGGTGTTGTATATTAAAATTTCTGAAAGTTTGTTTTTATTTTTTTATATTAAGGGTAATGTTTATTATAGAATTAGCATTTCTGGAAGACAAAGTAACAATTTGCCTCTAATACTACTACCAACACTGTAATATAATTATACAATAACTTCTAGGCACATTTTCTTTTGATCATTTTCTCCTAGGAATACATGTTTCATATATATGCATATATATACATCCATGCATATACATATATAAATATATACATACATATATGCGTGCACTGTAGATATTGATTCTTAACTGCTTTCTTTTTTTTTTTTTTCCTATTATTCATTTATTTTCAGAGGTGCTAAAGAAAGAGCCCAGGGCCTTGTGCATGCTAGGTAAGTAAGTGTTCTACTGCTCAACTACACCCTAGTACTCTATTTTTATTTATTTATTTTTTTACTTAAATAACAGAATTGTATCATCTTATAGTTCTGGAGGCTGGAAGTCTAAGATGAGGGTGTACCATGGTCGGGTCCTGGGCTGTAGACAGCCACTTTCTCACTGTGGGTCCACCTGGTCTTTCCTTCATAGGTGCTTGCAGAGTGCCCCCCCCATTTTTTTTCTTTTGTGCTGTGGTAAAATACACATCACATACCATCTACCATATTAACCATCTTTAAGTATACTATTCAGTGATATTAAATATAGGTACAACCAGCACCACCACCCATCTCCAGAATTCTTTTCATCTTGTGAAACTGGACCCCTATGTCAGGGTGTTTTGAACACCTGCTTTTTCCTTATTCTTGAGTCTCCATTAGAAGTGTCATGTGGGGCAGGGGACATGGCTCAGTGGTGGAGTGCTTGCCCAACATACATAAGGTCCTGGGTTTAATCTCTAGCACAGTAAGAAAAAAAAGTCACATGCATTTTCCAAAGAAAGACCACTGATTTTACAGCAGAACACATATGCCTTGGCCCCTCAACAGTGTGTTCTTATTAGTTCTTTTCCTAAAGATATTGATTGTGAGTAGAATCAGAAAAGCTTCAGGGTAGACCATGGACACAGCCACAAACGACCAACTCACCCAGTGAGAAAGCTGCTCCCCTTTCAACCCTACTAATTACCTCAAAGAGCAAGCCCCAGTTCAGGGACTGTTTGCTTTAACACCTCTCTAATCCTTGCTAGTACTTTTCTTAAACAAACAAAATGACACTAGCCTTGGAACCTCCAGTAGGCAACAATGTTCAGCTTGAATTTAGCAAGCTGTTTGGTTTTCATTACTCTCATTTTTACCACTACCTTTTATTTGTGGCAAATGATCCTGTTTTTCAAGTATGGTAATAAAACCGAATACCCTTTCAAAAGAAAAGCATTACTTTTAAAAGTGAGCCAATTAAAAAAAAAAAAAGGAATGTTCATTGTTACAGTGGTTTGGGGTGATATGCAGACAAAACCAAAGTTGTGAGGGTAAACAGAGAATGACTGAAGTTTAATGAAAACTGTATCAGGCAACTAAATAGGAAGGTTCAACTTTCAAGTAAAGTTTCTGGGGCAGAAAACACACAAGCATCTCTGGAATGCATTTCTTTTTCTTTTAGAAGTGTAGAAGAGAGATTGACAATGACCAATAAACTACATGCCAAATCTCATCTCCAGTCCTTGGTGTGATGGGGGAGGGGAGCACTAAGCAGAACAGAGCTGCCAAACAGAACATCAAAGGAGGAAGCCAGAACAATATTTTTAAGTGGTGCAAAAGGGAGTCACAGACTGCCAATCGCATTTACTGCTTTAACACTTGGAATCAAACCAAAAGAGTGTAAAACAAAGCTTCCATCGCTTGGATCTGCCATCGAAACCAGCCAGCAGTTGTTAAACTGTACTTGGCATTAAAGTATTTGGAGGAGGGAAAAATGTTTACTTCCCTGTCTGCTGCTAGCAATTTAAGCAAAGTCCGACTTGATTTACAAGTCAGAGAAATTTTTAAATGTCCAGACATAAATCACTATTTGCAATCGTGTGAAAGACAAAGAGACAAGGAATGAATGGTTTCTAGAGAATTACACAGACAATATTAAATACTCTCCCCACACAATGGGCAAAGGGGCCATTTAAAACAGTATAAAACAGCTTATCCAGACTTTAAAACAATTTGACATAATGCGATTAGTCTCAATTTTCCATCTCAAAATGTGACCACTTCCTCCCGCCATACCATATTAGCTACTTGCCAAAATGAATAAAGATTCTACTTCTGGCTACATGGGCATGGTACCCAGGGAGAAGGAAAACAGTGGAAACACACCCTGGGCCCCAGAGGGAGAGGGGGCTGGATTAGCCGGGTAGGAAGCAAGGTGCTTACGTGAGCCGTGACGTCGTTCTGGTGGAAAGCCTTCCGCAACGCCTGGGTGAGTCCTCTGGCCACATTGAGCTTCAGGAATTCACTGCTCTGCCCTCTCCTTTGGGTTAAAAAGAGAACTGTGGGGTGAAACAGAAGCATATGTGGGGTATCAGAGTGAGCTGTGGACTCATAACTAATAAACCCTCCTCTCCTCCCAGCCACTACCTCCTACAAACTCCCAGCAAAGTTGCTGAGCAGAGGCCACCAACAAGGGGACAGGCTGGGGTAGTGACTCTGTCAGAGCTTTTAAAGTCCTATAGAAAGAAGGTCATAGCCATTTGTGTGGCCCTCGTGGACAAGGAGCTAGAATTCTGGCAACACTTCATTTCTGACCCATGCTGCCTGAGACCTTGAAAGAAGGGCTCTATAGGGCCTACTGATGTGGGTCCACATGCAGTGAAATTCCTGCAGCAGCACCCACTACAGCCTGCCTAGGTGCAGGCCCTGAGCAGGCACTGCATCCCCAAGCATCCCTCAATCCGTGGGTGGAATCCCACCTCACAGGTGGGACAGAGACAGGGATGGGGACGCAGGATGAAGAGCAGGCACTTTCGATTAAATGCGACAGGTGCTATCGGAAGGCAAGTCTAAGAGGAGCATCCAACTCTGAGTTGGCCAAGGGGCTGGGGACCAGGGAGGTTTCCATGGGAAGTGGTGCTTCACCAAGTCCTGATGGATCACAGGAGTGAGGTAGGCAAGGGGACGGGACTCCCCACACGCTGCCAGCAGAGGGAATGTCAAGTGTAAAGGTGCAGGAGACTGTGAAATATTCCAGTGTGCACATTTAGGATTGACCCAGAGGACAATGGGAAATGAAGAGTTTTAATAAAAGGAATGTATTTTAGAAGGTTCCTTTGACTTCAGACTAGAGAACAGATTGGAGAGGGGGAGTTCTGAAAGCAGAGAGATAAACGTAGCTGGTGTTGCAGGAATTTAGGTGAGCGATGATGAGTGTGAACCAGACGTGGCAGTGTGAGCCAGAAAGAGAGAAGGGGCTTGGGTGGAGGTAGAGCTGAAAGGAGCAGGTGACTGGTTACATGTGGCTGGGCTTGGGGGGAGGTGAGGGAGAAGAGAGGTGTCTATGGGGGAGGGGGTGGAAGGGAGCAGAAAAGCATATGGTAAAATTTCTTGAGAAATGGAAAGAGATACTGTATTTTCCTCTATGTCTAGTTTCACAATTTCCCATTTTAGAATAGGATATGTCTCAAGATATAATTTCATTGAATTCTTTGTGGGGTGAGGAGGAAGGCGGAATGTGAGCATTCAACATTGGCATGCTCTTGCAAATAATTTGTCTAATGCTTTTTATAGCAAACACCACCACACTATTAAAAGCACCCCGCGCACTCTAGGCTCGCTCTGCCACAACTGGGGAGTGGGGCTAAAAAGACAGCATCCCGCTTCTGCTCACTGTTCCAGTGCTGCCTGCCCAACTCTTTCAAGAAAGTCTCCTTGTCAACATCCAAAGAAATCCCAGGGTCTTATCTTGGGTACCGTAGGTGTACTTTCAGTATCTGCTGATTGAGAAAGCATATGACAAAAAACTTTTCTGAATTCTGGAGCACTTTCCAAGATTTTGTATTAAGCAAATCACATAACTTATTCATGTGAGACAGCACCGCTTTGCTCTACAGGCAAATCATGAGGCACATAGGCATTCTCAGACTCACTGGAAGAACTGAAGTCTCCCGGTGGCCTCTGATGTCAGGACTGGTCCTAGGGCTCAAATCCACATCACCTAAATTTCCTCCTGTCCTCTGACACTTGATGGAGATCAAGGTTTCTCAACCTTGGCCTACTGACACTTTGGGCTGGATAATTCTTTGTCATCAGGGACTGTCTCATGCATTGTGGAATATTTAGCAGCATTCCATGTCCCTGTCCCACTAGATTCCAGGAGCAGCCTCCCCTCAGGTGTGACAACCAAAAAAATGTCTCCAGACATGACTAAGTGCCCCCTGGAGGAGGGAGGGCAAGATCAGCCCTGCTTGAGAGCCCCTGATCTGAAAGAAAAATTGCTCTGTTACATCTCTGAGGCCAGGCTTGCTGCTTTCAAACCCAATCAGAAGGACATTGGCCTCTCACCTGTCTTTACCATGAGCTTATGGGACATCTGGCACTCCAGGTTGGATGCTATTTTGCCAGTCGTGACCATTGCAGTGGACACAGCAGGAAGAGCAGCATCTGTGTTTTCTGCCTGCAAAGGTGGCAGCCGGGTGGCCTTTCCTGATGCTGTCATGGACGTCAGCGCAGCTGTGATGGTCAGCGGGCGAGGGGTGGGCGCTCTGGGTGTCTCTGGCTTGGTGGGGTTCGGGAGGCCGGTGTGTATGGCTTGTGGTTTCCTGGGGAGGTGAGTTGTGGAAGACAGGCCCGAGGCAGTGCCCATGTTCCCTTGCATGGCTGTGTGTGTGCCCATGGTGTGTGCCGTCCTGGCAAACATGTAGGTCGGCGTGAACGGGAAGGCTGTGTGTGCTACCCCTGCTGTTGTCTTTGGGCCAGATGCTGCCTTGTTGGTGACGTTTTTAGCTAGAGCAGTGGCCAAACTACTCTTGGCTAAGCCACTGCTGCTGGTGCCCTTAGCAACCAGGGCTGCAGACATCGCCAGTGGACTCGATTTCCTCAGAAAGAATGTGGCTGCTGTGGCGGCTGCTATTGATTCTACCTTGGATGACACCGAGGAGTCCACTGTAAAGAGAGAAAAGGCAAAGTTCATCATTGGCCCAGAATATACTCATCCCTTGTTCTGATGATGAATGGATGTAACTTATGGGTTGGCTAGGGGGTGCAGTGTCTGTACTCTGAGCTTCAGTGGGTGGAACTCAGGTAAAACAGCTCTAGAAGGCTGATTAAATCAATTAAGCATCATGAGAATGCCACTTACAGCAAAGCCACTTACAGCAAAGGACACAGATTTTGAATGCTTTCAAAAACTGAAGTGGACAGAGGATCAACAACAGGTTTATTTGGGGCAGCTATCTCTTGCTCCTGAAGTGGGGTGGGTATGCGCCTTCGGAGCAAAGCTGGGTATCTGTGCTGAGCTTGAAGATGCTTTCGCCACAAAAGCAATCATACCTGTTTCAGGGGCGCCAGGAAACAAGCTACCTGTGTTAGTGGCTGCACCTGTCCATTTCTTGGGGCGCTGAGAAGCTCGCAGCACTTTGGAGGGGGTCCTGGGAAAGGCACTGGTCGACTTAGGAGGAGGTTCAGCAGCTGAGTGATAGCCATGAATACTCTGGAATGGTGTGGAAGCATTTATTCCAGGTGATGGATAGATGTCGCTGGAAATCTGGGAACCTGTATCCGTCCCATCTGAAAGCATGTCCTGCAAGCTATCTGTAGAAGTTAGACTTGGCCAGTTTAGCCAAAGGGGATGATGGGCTGGCTGGGCAGGCAGCTGTGAATAGGGATGTGACATAGAATGTTGGCTCCTGGATGGATAATAGTCAACCTTTGCTGTTTGGATGTCTCTGGAAAGGTTGTTATGGCTGGTGGGCCAGAGGTCTGTATGGTTTCCAACCAAGGTCACTTCTGGCTGTCTTACAGGCTGATCAGTGCCTGTACTGAGCACGAGATCCTGAATGTCAAAGCCTTCTGCAGCCACCGAATGCCCAGCAGGATCTTTGAAATCCTGAGATTTTATTGCATTGGCAGCTGAAGTTAAGCCAGTGGGAAGGGAAGTGGAGGCTGAACTCGTGGAGTTAATTGTGTGACCATTTAGATCATAATTTGTTTGCTGCTGCAAGCCAGATATTGTCGATTCTGTGGAAAGGGATCCAGCTTCTGCTGAAAGAGAACTCCAGAAAACATCTGTGGTTGCTGGCTTTCTCGTGCCTCCCATTGTTGAGAAATCATAGGCATCGGTGGAGGAGGGAAATGCTGTCACCTGTTTGGAAGCTGAAGCTGGCAATTCAGAAGAGCCCCCAGCAGCTGCGTCAGTCTCCAGCATAGTGCTGGAAAAGCCAGGAAATGGGGAAACTGCCTGGGTGGTTTGCATGGTGGACATGGATGGCGTAGGTGATCCTGGAGGAAGGTGGTTTGTTCGTGGCATTGTAATGACACCAGAGATGGGAGATGAAATATGACCAGTGCTAACATCAGGGGTGAATCCGTTTACAGTGTGAAGACTCAAAACTTCTTTACTGGGAAGGGCCTGGAGAGGAACCATCACATTTGCCTTTATGTTTTTCTCTGAAAAGGCTGTCATGCTGACCTCTTTTCGCAGAGGAGATGTCATCATTGTGGAAAGCAGATTTGGGAATTTGCTCTCAAGGGGGAAGTCCGCAGCTGCAGCAGGAGGGGACCCATCATGGCCTTCTTCATGAGGAGCGGGCGTTTCTGGCACAAGGGATGGAGAGGCAGAATCCTCTGCAGGCTGGAGGACAGTAATCGCTGAGGAGGGAAGGTCGCCTTTCCCTTTCGATGGTGATGCGGGAACTGTCCCAGAAAGGATGGCTTGCCCTTGACCCGGCGGCGGAGGAGGAGGCACCAAAGAGGAAGATGGGTGTTCTGCTGAAAGGGCGGCCCCTCTGGAATTCTCCGGAGCTGCTGACAAATGTGGCGGGTTAGCAGAGTCATTTGTGGTAGTGGCGGGGGGTAGCTTTCTGCGGCTCGTTTCTACGCCCACTGCTTCTGCAGTCTGGAAAAATGAAGGCTCAGACTCACGGGTCGCAGCTGCTGTGCTCTTAAAAGTCGGCAAAGACACCCCTTTGCGCGCTCTTTTAGCCCCCGTAGCGTAGACTGGCAGGGTGGATGCAAGACTTGAAGCTACTTCCAACATGGACCGTGATGGGGTCCCACCTGGAACCGGGGGCCCTCCAGGTGCTAGGAGTGGGGGAGGCAGGTAGGCTGGCTCTGCCATGGGGCTCAAAACCCCAGGTGTGGGTGTATCTGCTGAGCGGGGACCCTCTGTTGGGGACAGCTCAGAGAACTGCTTTGTTGAGGATCCGGAAAAACCTAGATGGAGGATGCCTGTGACATCCTGGGTGTTTTTGGATGGCATGTGGTTCATTTTGTTGTAAACTGGGTTGAGGGCATTAGTTACAGCCTGACCTCTGGAGGAGTCAGCTGGAGCTATTTGAGGGGAGGAAGGCACATGGGTGGGCCGCTCTGCCAGTTTAGAAAAGGTGATGGAATGAGATGAGTCAGGGGTCGATGAAGAGGATGAAGGTGGAGGGAGAATTGGCAGCGCGTCTGACCTCGGGGGGTGCTCTGAAAGGGAGGGAGTCCCTACTTGTGGCTGAGATGGGGGGACCATGGAGCCTGGGGGCGGCATGCGGGCGTGAGGCAAACCTGACACGTCCGTCGCTTCTCGTCCCCCTTCAGGCCTCAGCTGGACCAGGGCCTCGGTGGAATCCTTGGAAAGCTCCAGGAAGGCGCTCTGTCCACTTCCTTGGTAAAAGGAGGAAGGGAAGTCCGCGTGAGCCCTGGTCCTGCGGTGCGTCTTGGGCAGAGGTGTCGGGGCTGGCTGCAGCAGGCTCGTGTTGTCAGGGGACTGTCCCAGCACGCTTTTGGTTCTGTCCGCTGCCGAGGAAGACTTGACTTCTGAGAAAGGCCATGTTGGTGAAATTGGTAACAACTTCCCTTGAGGAAATGACTCCAGGGTGGGGGTGACATGTATCCGCAGATTATCTGTTCCTGTGAAACAAAGTATCCACAGTGAGGCCTCTGCATCCGGAAGGTGCTGGAGGTGAGGGATGGGCAGGATGGGACCACAGAGCTCCCACCCAACCCGGAGGACTCTCCAAACAACTCAAACAAGCTAATGCATTAGGAGTAAGCAAATGCCACAGCCACCCCACAGGGCAGGCTGGCAAGAAGCAGTCTCTGATGAAGGGATATTTATTTAAGAGGCTTGGACCATAAAACTCACAACCGGGAAAATCAGATTACAACTTTTTTTCCCCCACAGTACTGGGGACTGAACCCTAGACAAGTGCTCTACCACTGAGCCAAACCCTTAGCCCACAACCTGGAAAAATCAAAGCAGAATGTGGCCATCTGCTATGGCCATTGACATCAAGAGAAAACCTCATCAAAGGACACAAAGTGCATGACACTAAAGAAGGACTGTGCATACGAGTGTGAATGTTTTTAGGTGCCAAATGCATCCAGGCAAAATACCTGTGGTTGTCTATATTTGAAAAGATGACTCCATTGAAACGTATTTCTCTGCCTGGCTTTAAAAGATTACTGATGTTATCGTTCACACTGTGTCAAGTAGCAAAGGCAATTTCAGAAAGATAAATGAGTCACATCCTACCTAGGACAGGAGACACCTCTCACAAGGCCTGGTGTCACTACAAGCACCTGCAGAGACCAGAGCTGTCAGCACTAATGTGTGAAAGCACAGGCAGGGAGGCAGGCACTGAGAAGAGGAAGCCAGCGGAAAGCTGGGAATTTCATGCACCTGCTGACGCTTCCCCTTCCCATGGCACAGAGGTGGCTGAGTGTCCTTAACTAATACTTTAAATTAAAAAATAAAAAGAAAGCAAATGCACTTCTAGTGCCTTCTATATTGTTAACTAAAAAACATAGGGGCCATCTGATAGAAACAAGCCAAGAGAGGAAGTCAGAAGCTCTGGGTCTGCACATCGCCTCAGCCACCTGCAGCGAGCTACATGCCAGTCTCCAGACTGTAGTCACTTGCAGTGGGAACAACGGGCACACCCGAACTACCCCACCAGCTGTTGTGAGGAGCAAATGAGACTGTGGAGGTGGAAGGACAGACTCTCCAAACAGAAAACCACTAAACAAAAGAGCTGTCATCGCAGGCTCCACACCCTATGAAAGAGGACACTGTGAACCAGAGGAGGGACGGTCTTTGCCAGAAGCCGCACAGAGGACACACAGGGACAGAAGTGTGTCTGGACGTGATGGCTCCTCACTCCTCAGGCCGGGCTTCCTCAAGCCACTTCCTACTCTTCACTCCACCCCGGCGATCTTCTGCCAACCCAAAAAGCAAACAACTGAAGCCAAAGTCTTACTATACTAGAGCTTTTAGAACAAGCAGTGTTCTCTGCAGTCACAAAAGCTAAGCAGTAATGGTTTTCAGACATAGTCTTTTCATTTTACCTTTTGTGAGACTTGGAAAAGTCAGGACAGAGGGCATCTTTCACTCTGAACTAGGGAGCATGGGGAAAAAAAACTTCTCTTGATTCTTTGTTGTCTTGGTTTTTTTAATTGTTTTTTATTTTTAATTTTTATTTTTATTCATACATTGTAAGCATACATCTTTGTTAGATACAAATTGATAACCATATATGAGCTCACAATTCTCATTTGACCCCTTGCCCGAATTCCCGCCCCGCTCCCTTGCCCTCCCTCCCTCTCAAGTTCAGTTTAGTGAGTGATATACATTAGTGTGCCCCCTCCCCCCGTCCAACCCCTTCAGTTAAATCAACTTCTTTGCTTTCAAGGGGCTCTCCTTTTTCATCTGGAGACCCTCCCATACCCCATCTTCTCCCTAGCATCCGCATATTAGGGAGAACCTATGCTTTTTTACTCTTTGTGACTGGCCTCCCTGCAAAGATTTTGTTCTTTTTTTTTTTTAATTCCCTGTTCTTGGGATTTACAAATATCCAAGTTTTTTTGTTTTTGTTTTTTTGTTAGAACACCCAGGATGTAAGTCAACGCTATATCCTCAGTGGGCTTTTGACTACATTGTGTAAGCAAGACCAAGCCCTTCGGGGGCGGCCATCCTAATAAGCCTCACTCAGCCTGATTGGTTTCATATATACAGATCAGAGTCATTAGGGCACCCAACTCCCTGTGGCTTCTGCTAGCCAAACACCATCTTTAGTAGAAATCAGTGGCAAGACATGTATAGCTCCAGTACACACAGTATTGTAGTCAAGTACCTGCACCCTGGGGAACAGCTTCACAGTGTCAATGGATGGGTCCCTGCATTACCATATGCGGCCTCAGGAGGCGCTGACCCTCGGATCTCATTTTATCCCAAAGGTGGAAATTGTTCTCGTGGCCAGTCCTTCCTGTTGCTGTTGAGTCTCTCCTACATAGCCTCACTCCATGCTTTGCCTGCCATCTGCTTATGTAGATGGGTGATTATAACATCCATATAAGGCCATTTTGCATTTTGATGGTTTCCAGTTATACTTTAGAATCCATTTGTATTCCTTAGATGTCAGGCAAAATTTATGTAGGATTTCTTCTTTTGTACTTTCATTGAAATAGATTCAGCCATGGGCTCAACTGAGGGATTTAAGAGTCAAAACAAATCTATCTCATTTCAAGTAGATAGCCTGTAGCTCAAAAAGAATGCTATGAGCCAAATAGTTTTTGCTTTCAGCAAAATTCTTTCATAAAAATCTTGCAAACCGGATGGAAGAATGGGTGTTGGGTGGTCATAGGAGTGTGATTTATATCTAACTGAGCATCTGTGACCAAAGGAGGTGGATGAAAAACTCCCTGGTGAAGTGGAGACAGATGGCCTTTAATGGATTTGCTTCTACTGGACCCGTTGTTTTCCTAGCTAGAATCCAGTATTTACCAAGATGGTCCTTAATGAAACACTATTCCACAGGCCTCACAAAGAAAAGTTTCTATGAACAATTTTCAAGTGTTGTATACTATACTCCCATGTGACAGTATTTCTGTCTCTCCACTTTCTGAGCCCATGAAGTCGTGAAGTTTCATGACTGAACTTCTTGGATGCCTTTGGGGTTGGTTGAGGCCATGTGACTAGTTCTGGCCAATGAGATGTGAAAGAAAATGACAAGTGGAACTTCTGGGATATAGCATTTAAATGTGAAGGCAGGAGGATCGCAAGTCTGAAGCCGGCCTCAGACAACTTAGCAAGACTCTCTCAAAATAAAAAGGGTGGAGGACATAGCTCAGTGGGAGAGCACTCCCTGTAACATTCAGGAGAGGGGCTGGCTGTGTTATCTAGTGCTCCAGGAACAGAACCAGGACTGGAGAGAAGGTACAAAGAGAGACCATAGCTTGATAATAAAAGAGATAATTCTCAAATTATTAAAAGTATGAAGCTGGGTATGGTGATGCACGCCTGTAATCCTAGTACTTGGGAGGCTGAGACAGGAGGACCTCAAATTCAAGGACAGCCTCATCAATGAAATAAGACTCTCAGCAACCTAGTGAGACCCTGTTCAAAAACAAAAAAATAAAAATAAAAAAGGCTGGGGTTGAGGCTTTGAGGTAGAATGCCCCTGGGTTCAATCCCAAGTACCAAAAACAATAACGAAACCTGTGGAAAACAGAATGAGCTAGCTTAAAGTTCACAATTCTCCTACTGGAAGTGCATATTTTAGATTGATTCAACTCCACCTTCCCTCCCTCCTTCCCCCCTCCTTTTCTTCTGCCCATCGACAAATGCTGTACACCAGACACTGGATTAAGCAATGTCTTAAGGAAAAAAGACATACATGGCCTCTGGTTTCATAGAACTCGGAGTTCTATGGGAAATACAGATGTAAAGCAAACATTATCACAAATGTAAAAATGATGACCATTATAGATGAAAAATGCAGAGTCTGTAAGAACATGCAACAGAAGGATGTGACTCCACTGAGGGAGGAGAAAATGCATCACCGAGGAAGTGACTAGCAAGATTCAAAGAAGAAGCGGGTGTGGTGGCACATGCTTGTAATCCCAGCATTTGGGAGGTTGAAACCGGAGGATCCGGGTTCAAGACCAGCCTCAGCTACCTTATGAGGCACTCTGCAACTTAGTGAGCCCCTGCTTCAAATTAAGAATAAAAAATAGGGCTGGGGGTATAGCTCAGAGATAGAATGCCCTTGAGTTCAATCCCCAGTACCACACACACACACAAAAATCAAATAAGTTAGCCAAACAAAGAGGGGTAGGGAAAAGGATTCCATGTGGAGGGGTGAGCATACGCAAAGGACCTGTGGCAGAGAGGAGCATAGCAAGCATGATCAGGAAGATCATGGGGAGCATGGCATAAGCTAAGGCTGCAGGGGCAGGTGCTAGCCAGACTACTGACTGGAGCCCTGTAGACTTTAGACTGATGAAGAGGGTGGGAGTGGGTGACATTCAGGAGCAATTTTGTGTTTTGGAAGACTCATTCTGGCTCTGGAGTGAAGAACAGAACAGTCAGGGGCAGAAGTGGCTAGCAGCAGACAGGGAACACCTGCAGAGGTCCAGCATGAGAGTCAGGGAAGTTGTAAGGAAGAGCTGAGCCATGGGTAGGAGTCAGAAACACAATCCTTTATGGTTCATTTACAGTTTCAGAATTCAGAACTCTAGCATTCCTTTAAATATGTGTGTCTTTGTACATGTAGTGGATTTTGGACTATCTTTTGCTGACAAATATTGTAACACTCTTCAAAAAAGAAAGAATCCACAGAAAGTAAAGTCTCCCACACAAGAGAGAGACAGTAATGTTTTCCTGCATAAACCCCAGACTGGCCGTACTTTCTGAATGATTATGAAGACCCCCTTCCAGGAACAGGCCAAACATTCCCTTCTGTTTGAACAGTATTTCCCACTGTCAATCTAAGGAGACTTACAGGGAAGCAGCTTAAATGGTAAGAGATTTAAGGAGTGATAAGGAGAGATGGGGAGGAGAGATAGATGGATTTATGTTTGAAAAAAGAATGGAAGCAAACAAGATAAAGACCCTCAAAATAAAGAAGAAATAAGTTAAAATGAGTCATCTTTCCCCATCTCGAGGAAACAAGAAAAAGTGGTCACACCAAACCGGACTCAACAATTTATACACATGCATTTGTGTGTGTGTGTGTGTGTGTGTGTGTGTGTGTGTTGCTGTAGATTGACCCCTGGGCCTCAAACATGCTAGGCAAGTGCTCTGCCCCTCAGCTACTTCTCCAACCCTACACACGTATTTTAAACTAAGCTTGCTCAACCCAGGTTTACATGAAATCCTCCTTCTCAAAGTTTCTAGGACGTAATGTCACTCCTAGAAGAACATCAGACTTACTAATAACTAGCACAAATCAGGTCAGCATGCATAAGTGTGCACATGCAGGTTAAGTGCCAAATGTTTCTGTATGCTTAGTTGAGTTTGCATAGAGTCCTATGACATTTAAAGTCAGCCTTGAACTACAAGTGTCAGAAAGTAGTTCATTAACATGGTGAAATATGAAGAATTGAAACACTACAGCTGGGCATGGTGGTGCACGCTTGTAATCCCAGTACTTAGGAGACTAAGACAGGAAGATCCGGGTTCACAGCCAGCCTCAGTTACTTAGTGACACCTTCCACAACTTAGTGAGACCCTGTTGCAAAATAAAGAATAAAAAATAGGGCTGAGGTGTAGCTTGGAGGTAGAATGCCCCTGGGTTCAATCTCCAGTACCACAAAAAAAGAAAAAGAAAGAGTGCTGGGCCAGATTTGGACGTAGAAAGCTTGTCATTGGCTAGTGTCAAAAACCATACATCGTCATTAAGATATATGATTACAATGCACAAAAACAAAAATGTGCAAAGCCAGACATGGTATAATCCCAGTACTTGGGAGGCTGAGATAGGAGGATCACAGGTTTCAGACCAGCTCCAGCAACTTAGTGAGGCACCTCAGCAATTTACAAGAACTTAGTTGAAAAGAAAAAAGATAAAATAAAATAGAGCTGAGGATGTATCTCAGAAGTAGAATGCCTTCAGTATTATTAAAAAAAAATGTCTCCCCAGGCTCCCTAGGCCTCTGAGCCCACGTGGTTCCACCCAGGCGCATATGGACAGATTGTTTGGGGCATCTGTCTTCCCGAGGACCCCAGAGCTGCTACTTTATCATTCTCTGTAATGTGGACAATACAAAGACATGGGCTTTGATGCTGCTTCGCTCAAATGATCCCTGCCACGTACATGGCAAACAGAACTTGAACTTGACTCCCCTGTAGCTGCTCCCTCCTCTTCAAGCTCCTCTCCTGCAGCCCCTGTGGCCACAACAGTGCCCTGCTCAGGATTGGTTTTGCCCCAGACCCTGGCAGAAACTCCCCTTTCCATACTCCCTTTTCTGAGCTGCAGAAGTGTTCATTCAGATCAATGCTGCCCTGGATTGCTTCCTGGTTTGCTCCGAACTATCCTCCCGTCTGGCCACAGCCGCAGTCCTTTCCTGATCAGCATTGTTCCTTTCTCTGACTGCTGGAGACACCAAGGAGAATAAAGTCTTCCAGGCCAGCACAGGTGTAGGCAGGGCTGTCTTCCCAGGCACAGTCATGAGACTGGCCCCTTTGCCCCCTCCCTGCCTTAATTGTGACACACACACACACACACACACACACACACACACACACACACACACCTAATCACTGACAAATCTTTAATGCAGAAAACTATGTCAACTAGTGACTAATGTTAAAATATATATATATATATATATGTATACATACACCAAACCCCTCTTCCTTATGTGCCAGAGAAAAAAGAAATCCACTGCCTGAATATAAGCCCCACTCCTCAATTTTCTAACTGTGTGATCTTGGACAAGTTACTTAATCTCTCTGTGCCTCCGTTTCCTCATCTATAAAATGAGAACGATTATAGTATCTACCTCATGAAATTGTTTAAAGGATTAAAATGAGGTAACACTTGTAAAGGCCTTAGAAAAGTGCCTGGCACACAGTGCTCAACAAATGCTTGCTGCTATAGATATTGTCCTCATCATTATTTGTTCAGCCTGGGAAAGGCACGAACGCACACCGAGGTTCCCCCAGAGGACCGGCTGCCAGTCACACTCAGAAACGCCTGCGATTATGCATGATCAGAATCCTGCACATCTACACATGCCTTATAGTTTGCAGAATATTTTCACATCCATCATTCCATCTGCTTCTTCACAGTGCTTGGGAGGTAGAGGATGAAGATTATCATCCCATTTACAGGTTAGGAAACCAGGGCTCACAGAGGTCAGGTGCTGGCTTGACTGTGGTTCCTCCAAGGGGTGTACTACAGCAAGGGATTCCTTTGACCCCAGCTCCCAGACTTCTGCAACACGTAGCAAGGAGTAGTAAGGTGGAGTCCAGGCCTGGGCTGGGCTCCACCTGCCCAGAGTGGCTTGGACAGAGGGAGCCCACACAATGCCTGCCCCTTTCTTCTGAGTTTGACTATACATCTCCTATGTGCTGCTTCAGCAAACATTACTGAGCACACACAGCTCTAAATCACCGAGACCTGTCAGGCTT
>PVLC010031330.1:0-18866 GCA_004027655.1 Graphiurus murinus
AAAAAAAACTTTTAAACTATCAAAAACACTTTTGTCATCAGCAGGAAGAAAGTTACTTTGGAAGATTCATGCTGGAAAACATTGATTCAGCCTAAGATATAACTGTGGTTGAATGGCTGGTGTTTCAGGAAGTAAGGAAAAACCACACACCTCTAATAAAAACAAACAAAAGCAGCTTCAGTTGTTCTAGATTCAGCCAGGCAGTCTGAAGGGACAAATAATTCCAGGTCAATGCTGATCCCTAGTTCCCAAAGAAGTAAGTGTTAACCCTCTCTGGAGGAAGCCAGTTTTCCTGCAGAGAAGAACAACTAATAGGGAGCTTCAATCAACACACACCAAACACACAATAAACGGCAAATGATATCAGGATATCAGGTATCTATCAGATGCAAAATATAATCATGTATAAAGAACTTGAAGAAAATGCAAAATAGAAACACAAACATGAGTAATAAATAAGAAAATACCAACAAATTTACCAAGCATATTTGAAAAATAACAAATATAACTTTTATAAAACATCATTGTTACAATAAAAAGTTCAATGAATGGATTAAACAGCAGATTTGATACTGTTGAATAGAAGGTTAGAGATCTGGAAGACAGATCTGGAAAAATATCTAGACCATACTCTGAGCCGGGAGTGGTGGTGCATGCTTGTAATCCCAGTACTTGGGGAGGCTGAGACTGGAGGATCCGGGTTCGCGGCCAGCCTCAGCTACTTAGTGAGGCACTCCACAACTTAGTAAGACCTGTTTCAAAATAAAGAGCAAAATATAGCGCTGGGGGTGTAGCTCAGAGGTAGAATGTCCCTGGGTTCAGCTCTCAGTACCACAAACAAAACAACAATAATAACAAACTCAAACAAAAACAATGGAATGAAGATATTTTCATATAAATAAAAACTAAAAACATTGGTCACCTACAGATACACACTAAAAAGACTTTTTAAATATTTATTTCAAAAGGAAGGGGAGAAATGAGATATCAGATGGAATGATGAGCACATACACATCCAGATAAACCCAAGCACACAGGAACTACATAAACCATGAATTAACAATAAAAGGACAGACCTAGAACATTGGCTACTAGTACTTGTAAGACAGAGCCAGGTGTAGTGGCATACACCTGTAATCCCAGCACTTGGGATGCTGAGACAGGAGAATCACGGGTTCAAGACTCCTAAGTAAATTATGGGTTAAAGATGAAATGATAATTGAAAATTTAAAATACTGAGAATGGAATAACAATTAAAATGCCCATTTCAAAACTTGTTGAAGTGCAGCCAAAGAAGTTCATAGAAGCAAATTTATAGCTTTAAACATTTATACTTGGGAAAAAAGAAAGGCTGGAAATAATTGAGCTAAGCATCTAACTTAAACTGGGCAACGCACATCAAGAGTAATCCCAAACAACTAGGACAAATAAGAAAGGGGAGAAATTAACTACATAGAAAACAAGCAGTGTCCTAGTTGGGGATTTGAAACAATAATACAACAGACATTGTTTTGTTGAGTTAAATCAGGAAAAAACTAAAGAGGGAAGGCACAGTGTTAGAAATAAAACAATAGAAAAGTACATTCTTTCTAAAATGCCCATGGCAAATGAGAAACTCTGCCCAGACTAGAGTTTGGGCCTCATTAACTCCCTTCATCAGCATCTACAATGGTACAATTCCATGCTTCACAAATACACCTTCAGCAAGGACAGGCTGAGGGGTGGCGCTAATGTTGTGGGCTGGCCCACCAGGATGGCCTAGGTCTTGAGGCAGATGGGTAAGACAAGCAGAGACACATGAAGGATGTGCATGATCTCTGAGAAGAGGTGGCCAGCACTCTCTTCAACAGATCAGCCACATCCCTCAAACAGACCTTCCTTTTATTCTGGAAGAAAATTATCTAGAAAGGAAAAGCAATTATGATTCAGTCTATTTTTAAAGGTACTCTGAAGCCAGGTATGATGGTACATGCCTAAAATCCCAGTAGTTGGGAGGCTGAGACAGGAGGATTACAGGTTCAAGGCCAGCCTTAGCAACTTAATCCCTGTTTCAAAATAGAAACTAAAATAAGAATGATGTGACTTGTAGGTAGAATGCCTCTGGTTTCAACCTCCAGTAGCAAAAAACAAAATTAAATAAAATAAAGGTTCTCTAGAGCTCATGATGGACTAGGGAGAAGCTCTGCTTTTCATCCCCAGCATACTATTAAGCACTTAAAAATCCAAACATCAATCTTAAGGACCCCTCCCTGGGCAGCAAATTGAAGCATTTCAGGGGTAGGAGTGCTGACTCGCTTGCCAATCCTGTTGAATTACGCCTAGCGTCTGACAACCAGATAAGGCTGGGGCTCTGACGATACCAAGTCTATACTGAGGAAGTTGGGTGTGCGTGAGAAATCCACTGCCTTTTCCTTGAGTACACAAGTGGGGAACTGGCTTGAAACAGCCCTGCACTTAACACTGACTCCCGACTTACTCCTCGGAGTTAGCTCCAGGTGTGAGCTGTGAGAACAATGGAGGAGAACTAAATGATCACTGCAACATTGACATCAGGGGAGAGGGGGCCATTCACACCAAAGGAAGGCAGAGCGCCCAGCTGCCAGCCGGGCTGACTGCGGTTCCCAGCACCACCAGAACAAATGCAACGGCATGGCGGCCCGGGGAACAAGACAGGAACAGAATGCAAAGGTTCAGAAAGGTTTCCTGCAGGTTATGACGCATGAGTGAGCTGGATATCATGATTCATGGACTTGTTTGAAGGACAATGGCCCTGCATGGAGAAGAGAGCGCCGATGTACAACTAAGACCCCTGGTCTCTAATCCAGTTTGGCTGTGCAAAGAGTATGGGGCCCTGGCAGTTCCTCCAACATCTCTGGCCTCGGGTTTCCCTTCTATAAAACTAGAGCAATGGCATTTCTCCCCTAATGGTGCAGAGGTTGAGTACAATAGCATTGTGGAGTCTAGGCAGCCTGTCTGCTTTGTTTGTTTATGGTAGTACTGGGGATTGAACCCAGGCTCATTCTACCTCCAAGCTATCCCTCAGCTCTTCTTATTTTTTTGTTTTGAAACAGAATCTTGCTAGGTTTCTGAGAGTCTTGCTACATTGCTGAGGCTGTCCTTGAACCCGCGATCCCCGTCTCAGCCTCCCAAATACTGGGACTACAGGCGTGCACCACCAGCTAGCCTGCCCATTTTCTAAACGTTCTCCATGCAGCCCTCGTTGCATGATTAATGTCTTAAGAATTTAGGTCTATGAAAATGCATTGGCTTCCTAATGTCAGCCGAAGATAGAACTGCAGTGTCTTTCCTCACTCCCACAGAATTTGAAAGAATAAAACTGAATTGGTTCATATTCAAAACCAAAGACAGCAAAATATCGGTCACATAGAACTCTAAGAGAGACTAAGCTATTTCGGATGGCTGAACTTCCTAAATAGATGGGGGGTTTCCTCTTAAGAGTCAAAACGTGAAAGCCACGCCAAAAGAAGCAGAAAACTGGGGTTTAAGAGAGAAATCTCTCCAACATATTTTAAAACTCATTTGCAACTTTAAGGAGTGAGCTCTGAATATCATTTTAGTTTTCCTAGAGGACGTTTAATCACTGTTTTGAGCACGCTGAGCAGTAACCTGCTGGCAACAGTGACGGCAATGTGTAGAATTGTTAAGAAATTGTGTAGAAAGACATCCCCCATTATCCAAGGAGGCACCTCAGAAATGTTTATGGCAAAAACTAAAGGATGAAATCGCCCCCCCTTTCTCCATTTACCTCGCACAATCATTTTGTCAAATTTAAGTTGAGCTGTGATGTAGACAAAATTCAGTAAAACTGTGAGCCAGGCTCAACTGGGGTAGCTTCGGAGGGAATTGTTACAAACCCAAGAACAGCACACTGCCTGCCTAGCGGGGTGCAGAAACAGACCTGGATTCCAGGGCAAGGGGGTCCACCTTGCTTCCAATGCCTGCATGACCAAACATACCCAACAATTTGTGGGGGTACCCTCGGGTAAACGGGGACCACTTTGTAAGGCTCGTAGCCTCTCCTACTGCCTTTCAATATTGTATTGGCAGGAAAAAGAAAAAACAACGTAAACTCATCCACATGTCATATGTCTCGGATGTTGCTCTTTGCCCCAAAACAGTTTTCCCCAAACCAAGCCTCGACCTTTGTTCCCTTGCGTTTCGGATAATCATTTGGGCCACAGGGAAAAGCTGGGTTGCCTTCGAACCTTGATTTCCCCCTCTCCTTTGTCCCCTGGACACCCCAAGTCAATCCAGACCTGCCAAGGCCACACGCCCCAAAGATAGATGTTCCCTGGCATCCCTGGGAACGCCAAGAACTGCGTTAAAGCATCTCAAAGATCAGCAGCTGGCCCTGGACGCTTTGATTGCCCATTGCTGGGCAGGTGAATTTGGAACTTGGCTTCTATGGGAAAGTCAGCCCGCACCTGGAGTCCAGGCATCTCGGGGAAACTCACTGACGCCGAAAACGAACCGAAAGCCTTTGCCGAGGACCACGCACTTCCAAGGGCGGGACGTGCGTGTCCCTACAGGTGGCCAACCCGACCTTCCCCCGCGTCCGTCTTCCCTCCCGCCGACGCGGGGTGCAGGGCCCGGCTCCCGGGGCGCGCTTACCTCGCTGATGATGGTGGAGTGGGCCTGGACGTAGCGCCACCCGCCGCGGCACTGCACCAGCGGCGCCGAGCGGTTGGGGAAGGCGGCCAGCGGGTCGGAGCAGCCGAGCGCGGCGCTGGCGTTGGCCGCCTCCAGGAGGTAGCGCTGGCAGCGCCCGTCGCTGCGGGGCTCGGAGGGCGCGGGGCCGCCGGCCGGGGGCGCCGTGCGGTTCCACTCCTCCTCGGGGCTCCAGGCGCAGCGCTCGGCCAGCTCGGCGGCGGCCGGCCCGCGGCACCAGTAGTGATCGGGCAGGCTGCCCAGGAAGACCACGCCGACGAAGAGGAAGGCGAAGGTGACGCCGGTCAGGCACAGCAGCAGGAACACGCGCCGCTGGAAGCGCCCGAACTCGCCGGCCCGCTTGAGCGCCTCGTCCAGGGAAGGCATGGTGCGCCCCGCGAGCCAGCCAGCGCGTCCTGCCCCCGCCGCCGCCGCCTGCGAGTGACCCGCCGCCCCGCGGGCCGCCGCCGCCCCGTCGCCTCCCCCGCGCCGCCCGCCCTGCGCCCCGCCCGCCGGGCCACCCGCCCCGGGACCCGGGCAGCGCCACCTGGCAGCGCGCCACCGCGCGCCGGGGACCCGGCCCGGACTGCGAGCGGCCGGCCTGGCGCGGGGCTCCGTGCCGCCCTGCCAGCAGCCGGCTGCGTGTGAGCCGGCCTGGGTAGAGTTCCAGGGACACCCAAGCACTCCCGGGGCTCCTGGGACTCGGCCTCTCTGGCGTCCCGAGCGCAGCAGCCTGCGGGGACTCAAGACGCGCGCTCCCCGGGAGCCTGGCGAGGCACGCACGCACACGCCCCGGGAGAACCCGGCTTCACACCTGCCCTGGACTCCTGGACTCGTTGTAGGGGTAGACCTTGAGGGATTCGATGTGGGCGACATCTCAGAATGCCTGGCATTTAAAAGAGGGCAGCGGGGCAGCCCACAGAGCCCGCGGGTTCAAGGTGAGAAGGCACCTCCTCAGGGCCAGGCCCAAAGGGGTTTCCTTGACCAGGCCTTCGACCCACTGTCAGCCTGAATCGCCCGGAAACAGTGTTGGTTGGTTCTAATCCATGCTTTCAGCTTGTCTGTTGCTTCCCAAGCCCCACTGGATCCTGCCTTAGGGCTTCTGCCCTCTCCTGGGCCCTGCCTGGTGCACCTGCCAGGCCAGCTTCGACCTGCAGCCGCAGGGTGAGCGCCTCTCTGAACTTCTGCACCGAGCGCCCACCTGCTAGGGCCTCGCCTCGGCCTTTTTGCCGTGTTCTGCAAATTTCTCCAGCTCCTCTTCCTGGTTCCCGTCCCCAAAGATACCTGCACCTGCATGTCCGCCCTTAGCTGGCTTATCTTCCCCCTTCCCTTCAATCACAGCGCTCAGTCCCCAGCCCCTCACCATCTGTCAAATGAGGCTATTAATGGGTATTAAGTGCCAGAAATGTCTCCAACCAGTGTGTGCTTCATGAGTGTCAACTCTTACCACTATTGTGCTTGGTGCTGGTTAACATCAGCCTTGTGAGGTTGGCCCAAAGATTCCAAATATTGCTGCCTAAAATACCTAGTGTTGGGGGAATATAATAGGGCTCCCTGAATAGTGCTTTTATTGTATGTGTGTCTGCTCATGCAGCAGTTGAGATCTATCTCTCTCTCTCTCTCTCTCTCTCTCTCTCTCTCTCTCTCTCTCTCTCTTTCTCCCTCTTTCTCCCCACCCCTCTCTGATCTCAGATGCTAAAACACACCTATCACCTACTTAGCAGTGACTTCTACGTCTGCAATGTTTCACACTCCAGAAAATGGTGGACCCCAGACTCAACTGTCTTCCCAACCCAGTTCCTCCCTTATGATGCCTCGTGGTGTAACCACACCCCTCCTGGTCCCAGACTCAGCATTTCAGTGTCATTCCAACACCCTTACTCCTCAGGTCCTTACTCAACCACTGGGATGGGGGAGACCTCGCCTCGTCCCAGAAGCATATCCCTCAGTTGACACCTGAACATTGTCATTCACTTGTTTATCATATAATTTTACTTCTCCATCTAATTTATCTTATCTGTGGGCCTCCACTACAGCTCAAGTTCCAGGAGGACAGAAAGTCCTATTTGGTTGACTTCTATATTGCAGCCACCTAGAACAGTACCCGGTGCACAGTAGGTGCTCAGGAAATGTTTGTGGAATAAATGCATGCTTTTTTCTTTTCTTTTTGGCACTGGGGATCCAACCCAGGGCATTGTGCTTGCAAAGCCAGCACTTTGCCACTAAGCTACATCCCAGCCCAAATGTATGCTTCTTGATCCCCGAAAACACATTCATGTGTTCCCTTCCTCCATCCACCATCTCCAGGCAACCCTCAGTGCCTCCCGGCTTAACCTGGGCGCCCTCAGGAGTCCCTCCTGCAGCCTCCATCCCTGGCCCAGGCTGCGCTCAGATCTTCCCACAGCGCAGCTTGGAGGGGCCACCTTCATTGGCTCTCCCGGCTTTCCAGACTAAATCCTCGCTTCTCACCCTCTCTTTCAAAGTCCTAACCCATCCATGCCCCTCACTAAACTGCCCCCTTGTAGACAACCGAACAGGACTGCTGACTGATTCTCAAATCCTTCTGGAATTTTCCTAAACCTGTGCCGTGCACATGAAGTTCCCTCTTCTTGGAATTTCACCCTCCTCCCACTGCTTGCCTACCACCCTGCAAGGCCTGCTTCCAAAGACAGGACCCCCCCCCCCAAAAAAAAAGCCTTCCCCAACCCCGGCTGCTAGGAATGTAGTCTTCCACCATGCTCCTGAAGTACCAAGGAATCTCTGGACTTGTATTGTGATTGTCAGAGCATTTCCATCTTAATTCTCTTTTCTTAAATAAAAATGAAGGCATCTGACTATGTGGACAAGTAGCTTATATAGTTGCTTATATAGTTGCTTCTATAGTTGCTAAGAGTATAGACTTTGGAGCCAGATCTACTGGATCCAAATCCTCCCTCCTCCTTATCATTGAGTGACATCGGGCCAGTCATTTAGTCCTCTTCTATAAAACTGAGTAATGCCTTCTCATTTTTAAGCACAAAACACCTAGGACGGTCTTTGAAACATAAGGGTTACATACGTGCTAATAAAAACTACCCACCCCCAGAATCAGCCAACAGCATCGTATTGTGCTTGTTGCAGATATGCTACTACAAAGTACTAAGGCATCACAGTCACAATTAGAACAGCCTTCTCACCTCTTCAGATCCTCCCCTGTCTCCTCGCTTCCTTCAAGCATGACCAGGCTCTTCCTCTTGCAGGTGGGCCTAGGACCTGGACTCAGGGCCCTTGGGTAGTGGATCTGGGGCCCAGCTCCCAGAGCACAGCTGAGATGGGTTGGGGAGGAGGGTGATGAGCTTCCGGTGGGCATTACCACTTGGCCCCGGGAGAGGGGAGCAGCAGAGTATAGCCTGAGTGGGACCCCTGAAGCCCCTGGACTCTCTTGCCCAGGGGTAATTAATATGAAGTGCTAGCCTATTTATCGTTCTTCTTATACGGGTTTCAAGCCCTTTAACACAAGAATTGCATGCCAACAGTAAATAATATTTGAGCGCTTTGAGATATTGCATAAATGGTACTGTTCTCTACTCATTTTTCTGTCGCTCTTTTTTTTTCTCACTCCACAGTAGATTTCTGAAACCTCTCAGCCTGGATTAGTAGGGCGCTAGCCCGTTTACTCTGACGGCCACATGTCATTCTGTTGAATGGGCATAATACGACTTTTCCATTCCATTATTGGGGGACATTTAGCCGGTTAATTTTTCCCAATTACAAATTGTGTTGCTTACTTATTGCAATTACTTATTATTACTTACTATGCATGTTCCCTTGTATGTGTGCACAGGAATTGATAAATTCTAACGCAGATGCCTAGAGGTGGACTAGCTAGACTAGCTTTACTAGATACTGCCAAATGGTATTCCAGAGAGGTGGTCCTGATGTACCTCCCACCAGCAACCTACGCGATTGTCGACATCCTGCTCACACTTGGTGTTGGACTCAAGCATATTAGCATATATGCTAATGTATTAGCATAAATGCAACCTCATTTTTCTGATTTACATGTGCTTGAGTCAGCCAGACCGCACACACTCTGCATATTTATTCATCCTTCGGATGCAATGTCCGTGAAGTACATCTTTCTATCATCTGCTTCTGCACTCCTTATTACTTGTGGGGGCTTTTATTGAGTTGGGGGGAGTTATTTGTATATTTATTCTCCTCCTTTGTCAGTGATATTTGTACTATCTTCTCAGTCTATGGCTTATCTTAACTTTCAAATGTCTTGCAAACTACAAAAATTTTGAATTCTGATGTAGTAAGATTTATCTGTCTCCATAGCTTCTGCTTTTTTAGTCTTGCTATAAAAATCATGCTCAGTGGAGATTTTAAGAACTCTCTCTTATAGACTCTTTTTAAGTGGCGTCTTTCAAACTGAACTTGGATCTCTCTGGAGTTTTGTGCAGAGCGTGGTACGGTGGTCTACTTTTGCTTGCTTCTCCCATCTGGTCGACCAGTTATCCACAAGCCGCTTCACTGGGGAGCCTGCCCTTTCCCCTACATTTACATACTGTCTCTGTCTTATACGAGGTTCCTACTTATGCAGGAACCTGAGCGGAGTCTTTCATGAAATCCTGCTGCTGTCTGCCCGAATCCAAGCTGAGACTTCACTGCTTCCCTTAGTCTAGTGCACCTCTACTAAGTACCTCTACACTAAGTACCTCCACACTAAGTCTTATACCTGGCAGGACCAACCTCACCTCTCCTCTCCCCCTACCCTGCTCCTTTTCAAACTTACCTTGACTATTTGTGGTCCCATTTTCTTCCATTTACATTTTAATTAGTCCTACACAAATTTGCCTGGGATTTTTATTTTAAATCATGCATGCACTTAATTTTTCCCGTTGCTTTGTGGAGATTTTGAGACAAAAAAAGAATCAGACTCCTCTTTGTACCTTCAAAACATTGAAAACTGCTATGAATCTGCACTGTCCAACATGGTCTCATCAGCTACAGGCTGGTATGTAAGTTCATGTTAATTAAAACTAAGTGAATTGACAACTCCCATTCCTCGAGAGCTGTTCCAGTGCCTCAATCATGGCCACATGTGTCCAGTGGCTAATATGTGGACTGTGAAGACAGAAAACATTGCCATCATCACAGGAAGTTCTGGTGCACAGCACTGACCTAGATACAGTGATCAGGAAATGTTGACCAAAGTATAGAGATTCTTCAAAAAATGGAAACTAGAACTACTATGTGATCCAGCAGTTCCACTACAGGGCATAAATCCAAAGGAAATGAAGATAATTTCAAAGACACGTGCATGCCCATGTTTATTGCAGCACCACTCCTGATAACCAAGACATGGAATCAACAACCATTGATGGATGAATGGATAAAGAAAATGTAGTATGTAGACACAATGGAATATTCTTTGGCCAAATAAAAGAAGGAAACCCTTTTACTTGAGACAACTTGGATGGGAGTAGAGGACAGCACGTTACATGAAATCAGCTAGACTCAGTTAAATACTGCCTGTTTTCATGCATCTGTAGAAGTTGAAGGAGAATCGATCTCACAGAGGAACAATGGAATAGGGGGTCACTAGAGACAGGAGGGGTAGAGGAGATGGTTAAGAGAGAGGTTAGAGAATAGGTACCAAAACATAGTTATATAGGAGCAGTTAGTTTTGGTATTCTAGAATACAATAGAGTAACTATAGTCTACAACAATTTAGATTACATTTCAGAATAGCTACAAGAGTCCAAAGGTTCTCAACACAAAGAAATTATTAATGTTTAAAGAGATAGAAATGCTAATTGCACTGAGTCATTACAGATTCTGTACTTCTATCAAATTATTGTACAGTACCCCACAAATGTGCACAAATATTATAGGTCAGTTAAAATATATTAAAATACAGTAAGTAAAGGAAAGAAAATACAGAATGGGAGAAAATCTTTGCCAGCTGCTTCTCTGATAGAGGACTAATGTCTAGAATGTATAATAAACTAAATTAAAAAAAACGTTAAGTTAAACAAAAAAGAACAGATAACCCAACCAGAAAATGGGCAACTGAACTGATTACACATTTCTCAAAAGAAGAAATACAAAGGTTCAACAAATATATGAAAAAATATTTGACATCATTTGCAATCAGGGAAATGCAAATCAAAATTTATATGGAGATTCCATCTAACTTCTAAAATGGCAATCATCAGGAATACAAACAGTAATACGTGCTGGAGAGGATGTGAGGAAATAGAATCTCTTCTACGTTGTTGAAGGAATTGTAAATTAGTACAACCGCTATGGAGATCAGTGTGGAGGGTCCTTGAAAGACTAGGAATGGAACCACCAGATGACCCAGCTTTACCACTCCTTGGTGTCTTTCCTAAAGAATTAAAGTCAGAATACTATCATGATACATATGCATATCCCTGTTTATAGCAGCACAATTCAAATTGTGGAACCAACCTAGGTGTCTGTCCACAGATGAGTGTATAAGGAAAATGTGGTATATACACCCAGTAGAGTTTTACTCAGTCATATAAAGAACAAAAGTATATCGTTTGCAGGGAAATGGATGGACCCGGAGAATATCATGCCAAGTGAGATCAGTCAGTCTCAGAAAGTCAGGGGTTGTATGTTTTCTTTTATATGTGGAAGCTAGAGAGAAAACCGAAGACTTTAGATAAAAGGAGAGAGACCAGGAGAACAGGGGTAAGGATTGGAGAGAGGGGAAAGGAAACTCGAAGAATGGGACAGATCAAATAAGGCTGAGATCCTATAAGAAGGCATCACTGCCAATCTCACTAACAGGTACAGGGAGAGAGAAGGGGGAATGGGTGGTTGGGGAGGGAGACCCACCAAGTGCCAAGTGCATGTACAAATACATCACTGTGAATCCTACTATAATGTATAATTATAATGCACCAAGAAAACTATTTCTAAAATAAAATAAATGTTGGTCGAATGGGAGTAATAGGAATCAGTCTCCCCACAAGCTTTAGTTTTTGTAAAACATGCTGACATGAACTCTTTTCAAAAAGGCAACTGTCAGTTTATTCATTCAAGTTTGATATCTGACATTTTTACTGAGTTTAGGAATAGATCCACAAGGTACTGGAGAATGTTCACCCCTCATGACTTACCAAAGTAAGTCATTAAATGATACTTATGCTATTTGGGCAGAGTAAAGCATACAAAAAAAGATTGTTTGGATTACTAAAATAAATGCTAAAATAAAACTTTTTTTCCAAAGATCCATTGGAAAAAAGCTTGGCAAGTGAATTAGTACATGTGCTCAAGATGAAGAAACAAAATGAGGAATCTTTTTTTTTTTTTTTTTTTTGGCACGTGGGTAAGCATGTTCGAAGGATGCTCTTTCCTTCCTTATTCGGTCCAGCATAGCTTTCACTTCAGCTTTTTAATGTAGTAAGATACCAAGCATTTTCATTATTTTATGACCTATAATTAGACACTATGACGGATTTAAAATGACCATTACTAGCTGGGCATGGTGGTACAGGCTTGCAATCCCAGCACTTGGGAGGCTGAGATAGGAGGATTACAGGTTTGCAGTTAGCCTCAGCAACTCAGTAAGGCCCTCTGCAACTTAGCCTCCCAAGTAATGGGATTACAAGCGTGTGCCACCATGCCTGGATCCTACTTCCATTTTTTTTTCTTTTGTACTGGTGATTAGAAACTTTGTCCCCCAAATAAAAATTTTACCATTTGGAACACTTGAAAAATAAAACGATGTGATCATTTCAAAGCATTACATTTGTTTGGGGAAAATAGAATAACTTGTCAGATCCAATTAAGCTCTGTACCAATATCAATTTCCTGGTCTTGACAATGTAGTATAGATCCTGGGGAAGCTGGGTGAATGATTCGTGGAAACTCTCTATCATTTTTGTGACTTCTTGTGCATCTTAAACTGTTTCAAATAAAAAGTGTTTTCTTCTCTCTTAAGTAATTGTGTATTGCTAGGACAGCCAGCCCTGAAAAACCTGTTTCCCAAGTAATCACACCAGGAGCTCCTCCTTTGAAGGACATGATGGTCCCCAGATCCAGCCCACCTCCCTGATCCTGTTTTCTGTCTTCAGCTTTGCAACTGCATGTGGCTCTTGGTACACTCCAGAACTCAGGGAGTTAACAGAGGTGTAGAGGCTGGCCAGAGAGTTGAAGGGTCCTTCTGAGCATTGCTTCTGTGGGAATGCTTCTGTGTTCTGGAGAGCCGACGTACAAGTGCACTCTAGGAGTTCAACCTGTTTGTAAGTGAGGGGTTGTCTGCGTGCTTGCGGTCCAGAGTATGACCTTGGGTCTAGCACAGCCGACAAGTGGAGCTAGACCTACAGGTTGTAGATTTCTTCTGCTTGGCAACCAGCATTCATCTTTAAATGGGCAAAGAAACAAGTATTACTTACTAATGTGGTGATCAATCGTATTTCCTCAAGCCAAGTCTTCTAAGACTTGCTTATAATTGAGAAAAAGGCTTTTGTGTTTCTTCTCCTCTTTTACTACTTTAGTAAAAGACTTGCTGTCTTTGTCAATGCGCACAACCACACGTGGTGTGTAGGGTTGTCTGTGCCCATCCCACACTAAGCATCAGAGCCGTTGGTGTGTAAGGACTTGGCCCTCCCGAGTGTTGTCAACCCTCAGCACAGATGCAGCCCCTTCCCCATTTCTACGTGCATCTCAGGAGCTGTCGCCCCCCCGCCCCCCGCAGGAAGACCTGTCTCTTGTAGTGTCCTCATAACCAAGCACTTCTGGGAATGACTTTATGAGTGCCCAGGATACCATTTTGACAGTGTTCTGCAGTTTTTCCTTGTAGCTTTACAGGAATCTCTCAGACAGTGGTGAGTAGGCTGTCTCATGTGTACTGAGGAATTACATCTGATTTCTGGGTGAGGAGTTACATCTGATTTCTGGGTTAAATTCTCAAGTCAAAGCCCAAGGGAGAAATAGTGCATGATCCAAAACCGTACCTGAAAGGCTATTCAGCAGTTGAGAATGAGAACACATCATGTTTTCTCTGGTCAGGGACCAGAGAAAGGGACCATCTTGAGAAGAGGGACCATCTTGTTGAAAAGCACACATAGCTAGGTTGAGAACAATCGGAACAGTATATCCGTGCCTACTGGCTCACGCTTATCACTTGCGCCCTCTGCACACTGGCTGGGAGGTGGGAGAGACTGGACGTGGCTTCCCCTTAAGCCTAGCCCCAGGTCTCCTGCTTCCCTACCTCCAGCTTACCCCTCAAGTCTGCATAAATCCAAACCCCAAATACAGAGTTCAAGTTCTTTCCCACAGATCTCCTGGGCTCCCATCAAATCAGGAGACATCCCTGGGCAGCCCTATTGGTGTCCCCAAATATTCTGTGTGCAAAATTCGTACTTAGACGACTTTCGTGGGCACCTTTTTGACCAGCCAGTACACACTTGAACCTCATCTCTAGACCAGTCATCACTCTCTGTCACGTGCTAACGCTGACCTGCCTGCCAAGGTCTTGTATAACTCACGCGCTCTTTATCAAGTGGTGTCTACACCACCACCAACTTCAAGTTCATGTCAAGTCCCACCTTCATATATAGGCTTAATCCTTCTCTCAGATCCCAAATTCTCTCCCTTACCACTGTCTCCTGGCTACACTACACCTAACATATATGTGTGCATTTATCTGAATAATCATGCCAACCTCTATGCCTGTGACGTCCACATAACTAGCTATCATAGCAAGGTGGCCACGCGGTCAACTTGGAATGCCACCTCAGTCACTTATTTTCTCTGTGTTTTAGCCACATCACTTAACCCTCTAAGAGTCCTAGTTTCCTCTTTAGTAAAAGGGAAGTAAATAGCAGAATTCACTCTGTAGGACTATAGAGAGGAATAAATGAAACTAGGTTGGTTGGTCAGACTGTATCAACTGAATTCAATTGAATTAAACCCTGACACAGGGTTCAATAGAAGGGTCCCATGGTGGTTCACTATTTTTCAATTTCTTCCCATTTCTGACCTTTACTCACTCCCACCTTCCTCCTGCTCCTCGCCTGAGCCCTGCTGGTCTCTCTCAACTCCTGAGCATTTATGCCCATGTCAGTCCACAAAGCACTCAGTGTCGCACCACCTACCAGGACACGCGCTTTCCTCCTGTGTCACACGGGTCATTGTGGTCTTCCTCATCTTATCGATGACAAGGACTACATGATGTGTTTTGCTTGTATTCAGTGTTCAGTGCAGCGCTGGACATATCACTAGAGAGCCTACAAAGAACTCCCAGGCACCTGCTGGGGCATCTTGAGGGAAACCAAGTGACTCCGTTGGACAACAGTTTAGAACATTCCTATTTTCCAAATCTCTTTCCTTTAATGGTGTAGCCTCAAGATACCTTTCCCATACACAAGTGGGAAAACTAAACTACATCTTCCGTGATTTCCAGAATCCCGTCTTTCCTGTTCACCCAAGAGGAAGAAAGTCATGATCTCGCCTTATCAAAATGGGCCCGAAACCCCGAACACCTGACGCAGTTGCTAATTATTACCCCACTGACGCTTCCCAGCGTGCCTCTGACCAGCCTGCCAGGAGCTGGCAATGCCAACACAACCATTTGCAAAGGAAACTTGGCAGGGCAACTGCTGGTTTCCACCTCATTGCCCCGGCAGGTATTCAGTAGAAATGATTTCAAAGGCTCTCCGTGGGTGTCCTTGGCAGACATTTGCTCAGGGGAATGCTTTTCACACCTCAGACAAGCGGATTGGAGAAATCTTTCCACTTGGATATTGTATGACTGTGAAATCTCCGCTAGGGAACATCAAACAGCTTCCTAGAGATGTGATGCCCGGAGCCAAGGGCAGAATCCTCACTCCCTGAGAAATGACACAAAAGTCTCTGGAATCCTAGCCCTACGCGTGAAGGTAGGATTGTTCACCGAATCAACCCAAATATGTAGGAAATTAGGCTTTTGCATGCCAGCTCTGTGATAGGATTTAAGACGAGCATTAAGCTTTCAGGAAAAGCAATGCTACTCCACAGGAGTAGTGGCGGAAACCATCCCTGATGCAGAGATGAACAGGGCCCTGGTCTCACACCACAGTCTTGTGAATTGGGTAAATGAATGGTTCAAAGAGTTATAATATTTAAAAAAGATCATTTAACATTGCACAAAGTCACCTACAGAAATCAACTAGACAGATTTTTGGCACGATGAAGTATCTTTAAACTTAACTTTTATTATTATTTTTTTAACTTAACTTTTAAAGAAGTATAGGGTTTAGTCTAGGACGATAGATCCACCCTAAGGCCCTTCTCCAGAATCCCCAAATTTAAGAACATGAACTGTTAAGGTTTAAGGCGCACCATCCAGAGCATGCTGGAGAACAATGCAATCTGCCTCTCTTTACGCTAACCGGAGGGAAGCCCCCCAGAGGAAGCAAAACCTGACTCTGATCCACTTACATTTTAATTAAGAAATCAAAAGTGTCTTTAATATATCTTTTTCACTTAACCCTCATACAGTTAGCCTTCTGCCATCTGCTAAACAGGACTGAGGGCAGGAAAGTCCAGAAGCAAGGACGAATGAAAGATCGGGAAGTCCCAACCAGAAGACTGACCGCACCCACGTCCTGGGGCCACCACAAGCCTCATGCTTCTGGGGGCCCCAGGTCCAAAGCCAAGCTGTGGGCAGGGCCTGGCTCCCTCCCGAGTCTAGGGGACGACGTGTCCCTTGCCTCTTCCATCTCTGGTGGCCGCGCGGGCATTCCCGAGCTGGGCTCTGCTGCACCACTCTGCCTCGGTCTCCACGTGGCCTCCCGTCCCCCCTCCTCCCTGCGCGTCTCTCCTCTGTGCGTCTCAGATGCTTGTCATTGGCCGTGGGGCCTTTTGGCTCTTGCCTGCTAAGTCAGGCCCTCAGCACCGCCTGCCCCACCCCCACAGGCTTCCCCACTGTGGTGGGGCCTCTCTGCACCCCTAGAAAGGAGCTCCATGATTGGCTTGCCATGGAGTGCTCTCTGCACCCCTAGAAAGGAGCTCCATGATTGGCTTGCCATGGAGTGCTGGGCGTTTCCCCACCACTCCTGCAGATGCTTTGTCCGCTCTGCACTTCACGGAGCTCGGGGGGCCGCAGCGTGCTGGTCCTGGGGCTCTGGGATGGCAGTAGTAGGAGGAGGCTGGCCTGGGTGTCCCTCTGCCAGGAAGCTTCTGCTCCAAGTCCAGGGTCTCTTGTGGACCCTTCAGCTTGCATACACACCTCTGTTCACAGGTACGCTGAACCTCCAGGCCAGCAGGAGAGCCGGTCCCAATCTCCAGCACCATTGCTCATTTCTTCTTGCTTCTTTTGGAGGAACCGAGACATTGCCTCAAAATCTTCCTCTGGGAGCCCCATAAACTCCCCCAACGTGAGCCCAGCCCAGGGGCTGCCAGGACGTCCTGCTTGAGCAGGAGAACAGCAGTACCACACTGAGCTCCTAGGCCCCGGCTGCAAGCACAGCTTCCGGCCCTCGTGGCTGACCTGGGGTCCCAGAGCGACTCCCCCGAGCCCGGCTCCCCACTCAAGAAAAATGTTCACCCTGCAATCATACACTCCCTTTCCAGCCCCACACAGCTTAGCAAATTATTTTCTCCCCCAAGTCCCTTCCAGTTCCATGTGGTTCTACATTTCTCATTTCTCACTGGGAATACGCTTCCCAAAATACCCTGGGAACCTTTGGTCTTGTGGCATTGCCAACCGGCACAGGAAGGGGCTTCATCATGGATTCCACAACCTGAGAGTCTTCGACCCATGAGGAGAGTCTACCAAAAGCAGAGGGATACTGACCTTCGGTTAAGGAAACCAATTGTTTTATCATTTGTGTCCATTTGCAAATGCATGCCGTGGGTGGTCCAGGGATAGACTGATTTTGTTTGTCCTTTTCATTCTGAAGTGGCTTACTTTGCAGGCTAGCCCTTTGGATAACTTTATTGTTATGTAAAATAACACAGAGGGTTTGAGGGGTTTTGCTATTGTGATTTGTGGGGTTTGAGGCTTTGTTGTTGTTATTATTTATATTTTTTTTGGAGGGGGGTGTCTGGTTTGGTTTGGTAATTTCAGCGTTGCTAGTGATCTGGACCATGCAAGCAATGCACACAAGTCCTTCTCAGACACTGACCTGGCAGAGGTACCTAGCCAAATGAGGTGCTCATTTCATTCTAAGCCCTAAGCCAGTCACCACTGAATAACTGATTTAAATGCCAGGAATTTCATTATTTTGAAAAGACACCAAAGAGAATTTCCCTTTGCTAAGTGCAGTGACTGACTCTTGCCTAAGGACCTGGGAAGAAATTTGTCTTCATGTTAGTGTTTTTGTTTTGTGTAATGGAACTGGGATTGATCCCAGGAAGGTTCTACCTCTGAGCTACACCCTAGACCTTTTTATTTTTTGTTTTGAAGCAGTGTCTCACTAAGTTGCTGAGGCTGGCCTCGAACCTGCAATCTTCCTGTCTCAGCCTCCCAAGTGCTGGGATTATCACACCTGGTTCATGTTAGTATTTTGTAACAAGCAAACCAGCTGAATAACATTCTAAGGTTCTGTACAACAAAACCCCATTCATCAGACATGGTCAGTCATGTTGGAAAAAGAAAACTGGGTTTGCACTCTTGAGATCGGCCAAATGGGTTCTTATTAATGTCTGTTTTAGGGGAAGTTCCTTAAAATATCTGCATGGAATCCTATATTCAAAGAGTATGTAATTATGTGAAAATTCTCATATTAGTGTTTTGTTAAAAAAAAAAAAAAACATACTAAGCTGTATCTGCAGTTTAGTTTCCAAAATACCTCTTTTGTGATCCTGAAAACTCTTTATTTGGAAGCAAAGACATTTATTCCACAACTTCGTAATGGCTTAAATGTAACCCCTGAGAAATAGGACTCATAAGGTGATCACACTGGGTGTTTGGAAGTGACATCCTTTCCTGAGCACACTAATTAGATGCAGAACAAAATATTAAAATTCAGAGAGCCACGAAGTGGAGAGGAAGAGATGAAGGGAGGGAAATTATTTCAGGGAAGGAAGCTCATGGCTCAGAAAACCAGTTGTTCTCACTTTGAAAATGTGGAGGGTCTCTACCTGAAACTAGAAGGGAGCTGGCCTTAGGAGTGAGGACTATTAATAGAATTGGGCTGATGTAGCCACAGACACATTTACCTTCTTTTGAAAGGAAGACTCCTGGTTCTTGC
>PVLC010031331.1:0-18865 GCA_004027655.1 Graphiurus murinus
ACACACACACACACACACACACACACACACACACACTAGCTGCAGATGCCTCTGTGGCTGGGATCCTTTGACCGTGCCCACTTGTGGCAGGGGCCCCTCCCCAGTGTCTGCTGAACGAGTGAAGAAATGAACCGGGCGGGGCGGGGGGTTGGCACAGAGGGGTGCACACTACTGGGAGCAAATGGCTGCCTAGAGAGACAGTGAGAAATCTAGAGAGCCTCTCTTGAGGGGGAGGCAATCGGAAGATGACTGCAGCAAACAAGCCAGGGTGGAGAAAGTTCTAGAACAGAAGCACTCACCCAGCATCGAATGTCGCCAGAGAGACCATGGACAGTTGGGCTGGAAGGCATCCACGGAATATTTTGAGGACCTCGGAGGGGATAGAGGAGGGTGGAGTTGGGAGGGCGGAGGTGGGAGAAGCCAGCTGAGAAGGAGCGCTGGCGGGCCCTAGCCGGGTGGAGCAGGCGACTCCTGGATTGAGCCAAGAGAACCAAGGAGAGGGGCCGTGCCTGAGACCGCAGGGCAAGGGCTGGCGCTGGATCCACCAAGCTTCGCAGAAATATCTGGGAGCCCCAGGCAGGGAGATAATCGGCCCTCGTTCAAACTAAGGTTTAATTACTCTATGGAACTTGAAGGTGAGGTCAGGGGCTGCCGGAGGGACAAGCCACGGTGGGGTAGCAGGTGGCATGGCGTGGCTCTGCCCCAGACACATGTTCCACACTCACACAAAGCCAGAACCCAGCACTAACTGGGCTGCCCACCCAGAAGGCTGTTGATAGACCAGCCGTTGCCCTCAGATACTTCAACACCCAACTTAGACTGACACCTCGGGCCGCTGCCTGCTCTGGGTTCAGCTCCAACCAGGCCCTGGTTTTCCTGGCCCTCTCTCATGCCCTGGGTGTCCAGGGGACAAAGAAGAACTTGAATCATCCTGCTTCGATTGGTGGAAAGTTGGTGTGGAGAGTGAAGGCAAAGACGTGGCTTTCCTAGGCCTAGGAAAGCTAAGGGTCAACTAGCACTCACCCCTCCCCCACACTTGCTCTGTGGAATTCAACATGGTGGGAAATACGATGCATTATGATTCAAAGGATGCCAGACTCCAGCTCCATGGTTTTAGACACATCACTCATTTCCTTTGGATCAATAAAGTAAGGTGGGCTGCAGGGCAGGGGGAGGGAGACCTGAGGTTCCCTAGTTCCAACATTCTCTGAGACTCCCTGAACACCTGAATCTGATACACCATTATACCCCCAAGTTCAATAGTCAACGTTCAAAGAGTTTGTGATCAAGAAGGGAATGGAGGGGAGCCCTTGGGAGATGCCTGGGACAACTCGATCATTGTCTAAGGACACTCACAAGGAAAGATTGACCCCCAAATCAAAAGACAACATACAAGGATTAGACGCCTTTGAGGAAGGGGAGACTCTAATCCAGAAAAGGGAAGACATCCTGAAACCTGGGATCAGCGAGGGAGGCCCCACCGCCTCGGCGCCAAGCGCAGCTGATCCCGAGGAGTTCCAACAAGACAGCCATTTTCATCAGGTTTTGAGGAAATTGAGGATTATGAACTGGCTGGAGGCAGTGGAGGCTTATCTAGGTTGGAAACAAGAAGAATAAGCAGTAGCCAAAAAGGAAAACAAAAATAGCAGAGTGGCTAGTAGCTCAGGAGCACCCGTCCTGCGGAGGGTGGTTTGTCCTGCTGAGGAGAGGGTGCTACGGTCCCTGTGGCTTTGTTCATTTAAAAACAGGTGGGCCACTCCCAGAGCATGACAGGTGGAGAGCAGCATTCAGGAGGAAAATGCATTTAAAAGCGCCCAAGGCAGACCTACAGGACTCTGTCTTGGTGCACGGTGAACTCTGTAGGTTTGCTTGGCGCATGCTCAGCCTGCCAGTGAGGACCTCCCCCACCAACCTAGTGAGGGGGTGCCTTGCTCAAATGCTTTTTCTCGTGAATTTTCACCCTTCATCCGACTTCCCCAAGTCCTAGCCAGCTGGGAGGCTAAGGAGGGTTCAATGCTTCGTGTGAAAAATTAGAAATAAACACAGCTCCCCAGCCCGGGCCCACAGAAGCGCAGTTTCCCCATCACACATGTGTCCAGGGTCAAGTGCTGGAGTGTCAATGTTCCCTTCCATCCTGTCTCACCGCCCACTCCACGCGGCTTCCCAGGCCTCCAGGAAGTTGGGTTCAGAGGCCGGAGGCCGGAGGCAGCCCCAGTGTCAGGAAGCGCCCAGGGCACACGGGAGTCTGATGAGGAGCGACGCCCGCCATGGCCAGGCCTACCGGAGGAAAGATCCAGAACACAGAGCTGCAGGGAGCCGAAAGATGCTGAGTCCTGCTGCGCTGGGAAGCGGGCCTGGTCCCTGCCCCTCCTGCCACCAGAGCTCGGAAAGGGAAGCAGTTCCCCCACCACGCTGGTCTAAGAAAAGCACAGACAGAGTGAACCAGCATCTCAGGTGACTTCCCAAGGTGATAATCACACCCCCAGGACAGAGGGCCAGGGGTCAGAGTACTACAACCTCTTCCCCCTGGAAAGGATGAGGACCCCATATCGGAAGGGGACAATCCATCACCCTGGAGGACTGCCAGATTTTGCAAATAAAAAGAGTGCCCAGTTCAATTTCAATTTCAGTTAAACTGCTTAGCATAAGTATGTCCCAAAGGTTACATGGGATAGACTTATCCTAAATAATTTCTGCTGCTGATCTGAAATTCAGATTTAACCAAGTGTCCTCTGTGTGATCTGGAAGCCCTCTTCCTGACCTGCTATGATGGGTAGGCATCCTGAAAAGGGGGCCAAGCAAGGGGGAGATCATTCCTTAGCATCCCTGGCCTGGCCCGCTACTCCTAACGCTCCTATGGGGGCTCTGAGGGGTCCGTTCAGGAGGTTCTCATGTTTCCAGGAGTCCCTGAGCCATGGCCTCACTCCCACAATCCTAACACAAAGCACCAAGCGGCGCTGCCTCCAGCACCCTCACAGGGCTGCTCCCTAGAGCACTGAGGCCAGTCCAGGTTCCGGCCTCTGCCTGCCTGCTGAGAATGGGCTTCCTGGCACGCACCCCTCAACTCTCCTGTCCTGGTTCTTTGCTACCATTCAGCCCGAGCCTGGATGCTTTCCATGAGCAAGAACTTCTCCTGAGGTTCTGATTCCAATCCAGAGCATTCTCTTTCAAAACAAAGATAAGGAGCCAGTTAATGCCTGCCTTTCTCTTCGCCTCCCCTCTTGGATGCCCTCAAATGCTAGCTATTCCCACCCAGGACTCTCCCAGCCTTTGCGGGGACCCCAGAGCAGGGAGGGAGAGGACACTCCATCCTGCCCGGCTGCAGATCTTACTGCCCTTTGCTCCTCCTTGGCTAAGTGAGGCTGGCATGCGAATCCTGGCCGCTAATGGGCCGCCCACACACAGGCTCTTTCTTGGACAGCAGATGGAAGGTGTGTGAACGCCGCCTTTCCCGGCCATTGAGCGGAGTAGCGGGCATCACATACCTGCTCCTGGCTGACAGCGGGGCATTGGACTGGCGGGGGCCAGGGGGCTGCAAGTTTCCTGGGAGCCTCCTTCTAGTGCTGGGGGCCAAGGGACAAATTCCCAGGGGGAACAGCTGTCAGGATGCCTGCACAGAGAGAGGCTCAGACCCAGGCGTGCGCTACCTCTACCCCCGTTCAGCAAAGGGCATACAAAGGTCCCCTGGACCACTGGGACATGTTTCGTTGCTCCTGGCCTTGGCCAGAGGATGGGGCAGCCCACCTTGGGGCACTCCAGGACTCATATAGGATGAGGATGCAAGAATCCCTGGAACACTGCCCGACCTTTTCACCCACGAACTTCTAGACGTCTTCCAGGATTCCACTTAAACATCACCTCCTCTGGACAGCCTTCCCTGATCTGCCAACTGAGTCAGACCTCCTAATACACATTCCCCTAGCACCCTGAAATTCTCTGTCATAGCTCAGCAAAATTACAATGACCAAAATATAGGGTGGGATTTACAACCAACAGCTCAGCTGTCCAGACAATGCAACTCCATTTCCATAACTGATGGGCTCTCAACCCAGGTTCTCCATTCCTGCAGAGAGCTCAGTGGGCAGGGAGCTTTGCAGGGTGGGAGGGGGATCAAGTTGCCAGTAAATAGCAACTCAATTTAAAACATTCTCATCTAGACAGGGTGTGGTGACACACACCTGTAATCCTAGTACTTGGGAGGCTGAGATAGGAGGACCAGAGGTTCAAGGCCAGGCTCAGCAACTTAGCGGACCCTGTTTCAAAATAAAAAATAAGTAGAATATCCAATTCCAATCCCCAATACTACAAAAAAAGTGATTCTCAGTTAAAATATTCTCTTCTAGATAGTCAAAGATCAAAATTCACGCTCCTTCATTGGATGGCCTTGGAGTAGCAGAACTCGTAGCCCACCCAGGTGGTGCCTCTGGATATCGCTGGCCTCCATGACAAGTCCCCCAGAGCTCACCTCTCCCTGGGTGTCCAACCTGTGTCCTCTGGCCCCACCTGACCTTTTCTGGGATTCCAATACCACCCCAAATGAAGTCATGGAGCCTCCTCGTGTTGACCAGGCCTTCTCTACCCACCTCTGGGGCACTCGGGGACTTCCAGATCCTCGGCTGAGTCAGATACAGGGCACCTGTGTTGGCGCCGCCCCCACCCCAGCCCCTTTCTCAGGCAGAGCTGTGCTGTACTTGACCCTGGGCCACGCCAAACCCACGCCTGCCCAGGGTGGCCGACCCTCAACTCCAAAGGCAAGCCCTAACATTCTCGGGTTCCCCACCACTACGCTGAAGTCTGACCCCAGCAGTGGTGACATGGAAAGACAGGAGAGTCGCCCCTGCCCGTGGGTGCCATCTCTGTCTCCTCCCACACCCGGCTCGGAGGGATGCTCAGACCATCCGGCTCTGCTCTGGCAGCACACAGTAAGTATAGAGAAGCATTTTATCTCTACAAATCAGACTGTCAAGACTACAGTTTCACTAAGATCTTTAGAAAGCCAAGCAACGCCCTCTCTGTTCCAGAGTCATACACTTTTATTTATGCTTTTTTGACTACAGCAGGAAGATGAGGTGACAGTTTTCGAACCCAGGTCTTTTCAGAATCTCGGGAGCCGACTGCAAAGGCGAACCCATCACTCCCGTAGCTGGCAGAAACAGGTGGCAGGTCCCTGCAGCCACCGTCTCCCGAGCCTGCCCAGCTCTGGCGGCCAGCGGTTCCATGACCCTGCGAGCAAGCTGGATCAGTCCACAAATAACTGCAGAGGAAGATGGGACTCAAGGAGTGCCGGGCGAGAAGCGCCAGGGCTTCCGGAGGTCAAACCTGGAGGAGGGCTCATCAATTAGAGCGCGAATTCTCAACATTTTTTTTAGCCCTTGACCTCAATAATGCGTTTTCTCACATCTACTATATAATTCCACTAGTTGAGAACAGTTGGTTAACTTTACTCTCCGCAGTTTGATGTACAAAAGGGATAGATGTGTTGATAATTTTTTAAACTATCATCAGTGCTTGCCACCCCTGCCTTCATTCATGCAGATGCTGATGAAGGCCCAGCTGGAGAAGGAGGGCTTTCAAGGATTATAAGAGTCAGGGGAGGCCGACCCCTGACCCCAGCGACGCATGCCTGTGATCCCAGCAACTCAGGAGGCTGAGACAGGAGGATCACAGGTTCAAAGCCAGCCAGGGCAATTTAGCCAGACCTTGCCTCAAAATAAAAAATAAACCTGGTATGGTAATGCACGCCTGTAATCCCAGTACTTGGGAGGCTGAGACAGGAGGATTGCAGGTTCAAAACCAGCCTCAGCAATTTAGTGAGACTCTCAGCAACCTAGTGAGACCCCATTTCAAAATAAAAATTAAAAGAGCTGGAGGGTGTAGCTCAGAGGTAGACCGCCCTTGGATTCAATCAGGGGAGACTTTATGGGTAGCACTTAGGTGGGCAAGACCTAGAAGATGGATGGGGGAGGGGCAGGTGCAGGGCACACTCCAGCAGGTGTGGAGGGAGGCGCACTCTGTGAGGGGCGAGGATTGGGCCACTGCAGTGGGAGATGACCCAGGAGGACTGGCCTGGATGCCAGGCTGCGGACCTTGCACTTGGAGCTGAAAGCTGCTCTGAAGCCGACGGGGGCTGACAGGGGAGTGTGTGCCCAGCTGCAGAGGAAGAGCCTGACCTCAGGATGTGAATTCTCTTGTCTTTCCCTCCTCCCTTGTTCCCTTCCCCTCCCAGCCATATCCCTGCCCCGGAAGACGTCAGCTAAGTTTCTGTGGCTGCGGTCCACCTGGACCCTGCCCTCACGTGAAACCCTTGTCAGCCCGGGCCTGTGTGCAAGACAGCTTCCGTGAGGCCGAAAGTTGGAAGAACAGTATCAGCCTTATTCTCAGACTAAATTTCCTCATGGTAGCACCTGAGGCCCCATGCTTCCTTTTTCATCACTAGGAACACTTAAAAGACCTTTTTTACTCCCAAACTTTTAACAAAAAATCTTTCTGACTAAACCAATTTCTCTCTGATTGGATCATCTCCTGTTACAAGGTCGCCTTTTTTTTTTTTTTTTTTTCAGTACTGGGGATTGAACTCAGGGGCATTCTACCTTCAAGCTATACCTCCAGCCCTATTTTTTATTCTTTATTTTGAAACCGGGTCTCACTAAGTTGCAGAAGGCCTCACCAGATAGCTGAGGCTGGCCGAGAACCCGGATCCTCCCATCTCAGCCTCCCTAATGCTGGGATTACAAGCGTGCGCCACCACTTCCAGCTACAAGGTAGCTTTTGCACCAATCATGAAGCACTGATCGGCTTGGTCCTGAGTCCTGCCTTTTCCTCTACCAGTCACTGGGTTGGGGTGGAGAGGCAGGAGTACAGGGATTGGCTTAGGCCAGTTAGAGACCAACTCAGGAGTTGTCCTGCTCACATAAATATGGCTGCTTTGATGAGAGAGGTGAGCAGACCCAGGAAGCAGAATCTATTGCCCTGCAAGGTGCCTATTTTGCTTTTCTCATGAAAGGTGGGGTGAGAGAGAAGAGAGGTTAGAAGTGAAAATTCTAAAGTAATTTAAAGGTCACCCAAAACTTAACTCTTCCATATTCCCAAGGTCACTCTCAATTGCCAGTGTACTGCACTATATATTTATCTTTCTTTCCATTCCCTTCCTCTTCCTCCCTCTTCCTCACCTGTGTATCCTGGTCCCTCCCTTGCCTGCCTTCTCTTCTCTTCTCCATTCTCTCTGTCTGTATCCACAGAGCTCCACTGCTCCCCACTCTCCTTCTGCCCACCTCCTGAGCCTGATGAAAATCTCAAGCCTGGTCCCTCCTCCCCGCACCCATCTCCAGCTACCCTCTCCCGATGCCTGTGAGTTCAATTTCATCTCATCCAAATTGCTTTATTGGTTCTGCAGAAAAACAAGGCTAGCTAGAGCCATTATGGGTGCATACGGTATGCATTAGACTCGAAAAATATTTAAGGAAAATACTCTGGCAAATGGAATCAATAAAGTCCAAATCATCGTCCACCGGGAAGGAGTGTACCTTCAGCTCAGCATGCTGTGCCGGGAAACTGCTCACTGTTCTACAGAGGAGGCTGAGGCTGCCTCCACCCACCAGCCAGAGCAAGTCACGGATGCCACATACCTCCAGCCACACAGGCTCTGGCCGCGCCTCCCCTCACCCCTTCTCCTCTCAGCCGCTAATGAGCCCAGTGTCTTCCATGCCTCCTCGCTGCCCCGCCACCCCAGCGTCAGAGTCAGTGGTGCTGATTAGGAAAAGAAGAGATGATGGGGAGAGAAGGGAAGGGACGGGGGAACAGGCATTTGCATTGCAGTATTTTTAGACCAAAGATTAAATCTTTAATAATCATGATTTTTTCGTGAAGGAAAATGAAAGTTCAGTGTGTGGAGCTTGAACCCCCCACCTCCTTTGTGTGTGCTCCCTGAGGCAGAGGGGGAAGAAGACAAGAGGAAGGAGAAACACAGAAAAGGGAGAGGAGAGAAAGTCCAAAGGGGAATTAGTCCCATGAAGCAGGAGTGGGGGGGGGGGGCGGCTGGGTTCTAGGAAGGATGAGCCATAGAGGGGGCTACTGGGAACCTGGGGTAGTGTCCCGATCCCTGGGTGACTATGGAAGAGGGATCAGGACCCTGGGAGTCAGCTCCTTGAGATGGCCATCTTTATCCCCACCCTATTCTGTTCAAGAGCTGGCACTATCCTCCAGTGCCTTTTGGGATGAAAAGCAGGTAGTACTGACCCCTGGGGCCCCCCAGGAGAGAGGGGTCCTTCCCCTCAAAAGGGTCCCCTGTGTGGATCCTCCACCCACTGATGTTCTCCCCAGACAATGTGGGAACCTGGCTGCAATCCAGAGGACTTCCCGAGCTCACCTTCCCCGCAGTGTGGCCAGTGGGAGCTGGCCTCTCACACGGCATGCAGCAGCGCCCCTGCACGCCACAGTGCTGGGGAGGGTGGGGGGCATGGGTACAACAGCACAGTCACGCAGATGTGGGCGAGCCACCACCGACGCAGATCCCAGTTTCCCCAATCACCCCAACAAGTGCAGAGTGTGTTAGACGAGGATCCGCAGGCCCCCGAATCTGCATGAGAATGCTGTTTGTCTGGGTGCCTTATCACATTCTCAAAGGGGTCTGAGAGTCCCCAAAGCTGACAGCCATAAGTTCTCACGCAACCCAGGTGCCATGTTGATTCTGGGCTCCGAAACACTGGACTCCCCACAGCCTCCTCATTCAAGGACAGACATCTCCTTTAACACTGAGACTTTCTACATGCCAGTGACCAACCCTAGTAGATACTCCCAGATAGGCACTGGATTGACAAATAATAAAATAACAAATATGTAAACTCATCGAGTATATTCACAAAAACTTGACTTCCATCTCTCCCCCCGTTACCGCTAGGCTGGCAGAATTCTCATCTAGGCCCAGTAATTTGCAAAGTACTGATTTCTGACCCCTCAGAGCCAGTGAGTCACTAATCCAGGCAGTGTTTGGTACAGATCAAGCCCCTTCTGGAGCCTTCTTGGATTAAAACAGATGTGCTTACTTTATAACAAAAAATTCAAGTATTTCTTCTACTCTGTTCGATATCTCCTCTTTCTCCATTGCTCTGAAGATTCAATAAAATACGAACCTGACTTTCTGAAGATTCAATAAAATATGAACCTGACTTTTTCATTTTGTCCTCCTTTTCCTGTATTTTTCAATCTTTTTATCTTTCAGGGCTTCACTCTGAACAGTTTTCTCTGACCTAGATCCCAGTTTACTAATTTTCTCTTTAACTGTGTCTAATCCATTATGAAGCCAATTCATCCGGTTTTTAATTCCAGATATTTCATTGTTAGTTCTAGAGTTGCCTTTTTAAAACTCTGTTACATATTTTAGTTTCCAGTTCCTTACTGAAATTTTCAAACTGTTGTTTGTTTTTTTAAATGTAATAAGCACAGTCGTTTCATAGTCTGTGTCTGATAATCCTAGTATCTAAAGAACTTGCAACTCTTCCCGTTGTTTGTGGTTTCAGTTGGCTGTTGTTCAAGATGTCTACAGTGTTGCTCATATATGAACTTGTTTGGACATCCACCTCTCCCAGCTACCGCACCTCCTCCCTTCTCAGAGAAGCTGGAAGATGAAGGACATTCACTTAAGGGTTGCTGTTTCTGGTAGGGTGCCATCTCACATTATTTAAAGTCCAATTAGGAAACAACTCAGAGAGGTCTGACACTGGGACCCGTTCTTGCCACCATCTGCTCACCATTGGAAGATGCTGAAGTGTCCGTGTGTGTGGCGCCGGGGGTGGGGTGGGTGTCTTCTGGGAAACTTGGACACCACCCCATCACAAACTCACCAAACCCCAATCCCACCAAAGGCATCAATGCCATGCCCTGAATGCCCACGTAGGAGATACCTGCACCTGAACTGAATGAGCTCAGACTTCAGGGGTTGCCAACCTGTCACCCAACAGAGCAGCCTTCAGTCTGCTAGTGCATTTTATTCATTGATTCATGTGTTGTTTTAAAATACTGCTCAGAACAAGCCATTTGGACCATTTTTTTTAATCGAGAGATTTTAGCTTCTCTTAATGGATTAGAATTTCTGACAACACTGAGCCCCAATTGAGGAGGCTAGGACTGGCTGGAGCCCAGGAGCAGCGGCGTTCAGAGGCCAGTGCTCTGCAGAAGTGATGGCTTCAGTCATGTTTGTGCTGACACAGTTCACCTCCACTTCACTTCATTACTGCCTGGCCCTGAGGGACTTCATTGCTTCCGTCCTTGGCCTAACGAAAAGACAACATGTAACTATGAACTACTAGAGTTTCCAAGCCAGAAGAGACAGAGAAAGCAGAGCAAGAAATCAAAAAAGTCAAGGAACTCCGCAGAGGCCTCCCGCTGACTCTGGGGAACAGCACAGCAGACCCAGCAGGCCTCTGCCCCGGCCAGGTGACTCAAATACAGCTCGGCCATTTCCTACCAGGCAGGCCTTGGGCAGCTCCTTCACTCCCTGGAATCTTCCTCCCTGGAATCTTCCTCCCTGGAACCTTCCCGGCTGTGGAGTGGGCATGCAATAGTCTCCATGAAGATGAGAGAGGTCATGCATGGAGAGGTCTAGCATGAGTTCTAGGAGACACTGAGGGAGGAGAGAAGAAATGAAAGAAATAGGCAGAAAGGAGACAAAAGGAGAAGTTAAATATAACTTCAACATAAAATCCTGGTGCTACACTTCCTCATATCTTTACTCCCCAAGCCAGTTCTCTCTCCCAGGCCTGTCTCTTTCAAATTCCTAGGAAATCGGCACATCTTAAAGTTAACCCAAAACAAAACTATAATTACCCTGTGTATTATTAACAAGATAGATATGATATCTTGAGAAACCCATGACTTAGGGGACTTTCCAGCATTATCTAAGGATCCAGAAGATGATCAGACCCCCATAAACTGGCTTGTAATCCCTGGTCTGAGGTCTTCCTCACACACTTTCCCTAACCAGCCTTCTTCTTTAAAAGAAGAGCCAGAGCTGGGCATGGTGGTACATGCCTGTAATCCCAGTATTCGGAACCTGAGACAAGACGACTGCAGCTTCCCAGTCAGCCTCAGCAACTTAGTGAGACTCTCAGCAACTTAGTGAGACCCTGTTTCCAAATAAAAAAATAAAAAGGACTGGGGTATAGCCTGTAGGTAGAAGTCCCTTGAGTTCCACCCCCAGTACCACCAAAAAACAAAATAAAATAAAATAAGATCCAGGAACCCCGACTGCACCTATCACTCTGGAGAGGGCCTGCATTCTTTCTTGAATGCGTATTTCTCACTTTCCTAAACAAACCTTTGTCTATGTCTCTGACTAGCTCATGCTAAAGTTATTTTCTGTCATGTAAGCCAAGAACCCCACCACTCTGTTTCCCTCTCCCCACTCTGAACTCCTCAGGACCCTTCAGGAAGTCAGTCCTTCATCCATGACATCTCTTGGTGGCCTGTCCATATGTGGATCTCAGAGGCATGGGCTATGGTAAGTCTACTAAAATGTTATTGTTTTCTCCCTCTCATTGAAGTGTATGTGTATACGTATGTACACACACATGTACATATATGTGTGCAAACTCCTGTACTTGTAATCTCTGTTGCCTTCACTTTCAAGGACCAAAAGAGCACAAATTCTGTCTGCTGTATTCTCCACGGCTTCCCATTCTGAGTGGCAGGAGGAAGCCCCAAGCCATGCAGATTCAAATGGTGGCAGGGTATCAGCTGACATTGTCCCTGGAGGCTTGGCCAGGGTCTTTGAACTCTAAAGCCACATGGGAGTCCCATGGTCCCTTTTCCCTCTTCTTCTCCCTCATTCTGCAGCTTCAGGATGTCCCCTGGGCTTCTTTCTCAGCAGTCTGTCTGAATTCGCTAAAGCTTGCTGTCTAAACTATGCTGGGAATGTAAGACTGACTCACCTCCCAGATCCCTTTTGAAAAAAAAAAAAAAGTCCCTTTTAAACGCAAGCCACTAGCTATGGACTTGAGATTTCTCCTTCCTCTTCCTTTTTTTCCAGGCCAAAACCTACCTCCTCTCAGAAGACAAGTGCTTGTTCATAAAAGGGTATACTCTTTAGTCTGACATACACACACGTTGAATTTAAATGGGGATTTATTTATATGTCATGTAACATTTTCAGAACTATTAGACAAATCGACTTGTTTTGTTTCTAGTACACTTTTTTAGACTTTTCCTTATAAAACTTTGAAACTGTTGTCTTTTAACATTTTACAGAAGTATACCTTACAGAACAATCCAAACAGTGTTTAGAGATGATGGCCACCACCTGCAAGACAGGTCACTCTAGCACCCCTCCTCATTAAAGGGACTGGAGGAACTGACCTTCAAGGCACTCAACATCTGAGTCTTGGAGAATGATCAAGAACAATCAGAGGGCTAAGGAAATCAGCCAAGGTCGAATGGAACCCAGAGAATGATGAGACTCTTCAAGGACCCTGCAACTCTGGCAAGTCACCTGACCTCCCTATGAGGGGAACTGAGAAGACCCCAGAGACCAGGAGCCACCAGCACATATTCTGAAAAAGAAGAGTCACTGGAGGGGAGGATGTCCCCAACACTTCAAAGGAAGCCACATGATCAGCAAGACCCTGACCCACCCTGGTGGTTGCACACTAGAAGAAAAGACTCAAGAAGCCAAGACGTTCCTCACCGAGTCCCCACAAGTCACCCTAAGGAACCTTGACTGACATTAGCAGCAAAGTAATTCTTAAAACTCTGTTCAATATAAGGCTACCTACTTGGTCTTGAACACCAGCAGAACAGTATAACCAGAGAAAAGTGTGTATTACGGGAGGGGAAAAAAGGGGAGCCATTTAAAGACCCCACATAGTTTAATTAGATATCTTCTGACTTTGGCTTCCTCTTATATTCTACTTTATAATTTAGACTCTGTGTGTGTGTGTGTGTGTGTGTGTGTGTGTGTGTGTGTGTGTGTTAGTGGGGATTGAACCCAATGGTGTTCTAACTCTGAGCTATACCCCTAATCGTCTTTCTTTCTTCTGTGTGTGTTACTGAGATTAACCCAGGGCATTCTACCTCCAAGCTACACCCTCAGCCCGATTTTATTTTTATTTTTAAAATAGGGTCTCACTGGGTTGATGAGAGCCTCACTACTTGCTGAGGCTGCCCTCAAACCTGCAATCTTCCTGTCTCAGCCTCCCAAGTACTGGGAATACAGGTGTGCACCGCCATGCCTGGCTTTATAATGGTTCTTCTACTTTTAGGATCACAGAGCAAATAGGACAGGATACTGGTGTCCCAAACTTCAGTGGAGACACTGAACTCTCATAAAATGCCATAAAACTGTGCCTCTTGAGGTTTTGCAGGTCCAAGACCACCTGACACAACAAAAAGGAAAAAATCCTATCCCTGTCAGTTCAAAATTTTAACAAAAAACAAACACACAACAACAACAACAAAACTGTGGTGGTGCACGCCTATAATCCCAGTACTTAGGTAGCTGAGACAGGAGGATTGCAGGTTTGAAGACAGCCTCTGCAAGTAGTGAGACCTCTCATCAGTCTAGCAAGGCCCTGTTTGAAAATAAAAATAAATAAATAGGGCTAAGGTATAGCTCAAAGATAGAATGCCCCTGGGTCCAATCCCCAGTACAACAACAAAAACCTTGTTTTAGCTAAGATCCCTGTGTACTTTATACTAGGAATCTTGCTCCTCCCCACTCTGGTGGGACTTTATCCTGTTGGCTATAGGAATTTTTCTACTTCACCAGGAACCAATCCCTTGGCTAGGGACCTTCTTTCTCTTGGCAACACAAAGCCTTTTTATTCCTTACCTTTTTATATGTGCTCCTGGAGCTACCATAAAGCAAGAGAAATGTAGACGCACCCAAAGTAGTAAGCTTTCTTGCCTGGCTGCTACTGCTATCAGGACCTTTGGTGCCTCTCTGCCTACTATTGGTTGGAACCTTGCTTTCTTAATCTTGTGATAAAATTTGTGTATTTTCCAGATATCACAATAATCCCATGTTGAAAGGTCAGCAATGGAAGCAATCCAACCCATCTCAACAACTGAGGCCAGTTTATCTCTGTCTCCTGTAGATCCGTCGGGAAAAGACTTTCGATCCCAGGCTAGACAGAGCCAGCGTCCCTTGTCAGCTTGAAGCAGATACAAGAAGATGAATCTTTCCCCCTCACCAATGCTTAAGATTAAGGGATCAAAGTGTCAGTGGAGGACGATGAGATCGGAAAGAAGAAATGAAAGAAATAGGCAGAAAAGAGACAAACAAGGAGAAGCAAAAGAGAACTTTAACATAAAAGCCTGCTGCTAAAGTTTCTCATATCTTTACTCCTCAAGTCAGCTCTCTCCTCCAGATTTCTGGGGAATCTGTAAATCTTAAGTTAACCAAAAACCAAACTGTAATTGCCCTTGCACTGTTAACTGTTAGTGATGAACGTATAATTTAGGGTATCTTCCAGCATTATCTATTGAGCAGATAGCTTAAGGATCTGGAAGAGACCAGACCCCCATAAACCAGCTTGTGATCACCAGACTAGGGTTATTCTCACACACATTCCTCTACCCCGCCTTCACCAAGTTTCCTTTAAGAAAAGAGCCAGGAACCCCCAACTGCATCTCTCTCTTGAGACAGCCCGCATTCTCCCTTGAATGTGAATTTCTTGCTTTCCTAAATAAACCTCTGTCTATGTCTCTGACTGGTGTGGGCTCAAACTGCTTTCTATCACACAAGCCAAGGACCCTGCTGGTCCTGAATTGTGTTTCCCTCTCTTCCCAACCAGGAACTCCCCCAGATCCTTCATGGACTCAACTCTTCTCCCATGATAAAAACAGGCGTTTGTGGCTGTCTGCTGCTCTTCCCTGTTCTGCCTGCTCTGAGCTCCCTGTGCACCCTGAGGACCAAGACTTCTGGGTTACAGTCGCCTTTGTCCTTTTGGACATATGAATGAAGAAGCCAAGAGAGGTTTGGATCCTCTAGATACCAGAGTGAGGACATCTGCCCTTGGCAATGAGAGTCTGTCACAGACAATTGAGGCTCAAGAATGGGATTGATCAGGGCCAAGATCAAAAGTGGGTGGAAGGCTTCCTGGAGGAAGTGACCTCCACACAGGATTTTGCAGAAAAAGTGGAACGCAGATGAGCAGGGAAAGAGACTTTCTTAAACACACTGTTCCTCTGTACTGATGCTTTCAAACGCCAAAACTGAAAGTATTTTACTGCCTTGGAACCCCAAACAACAGCTCAAACTTATCTTTACCCAACTACTCTATCCAAACAAACACACACACACACACACACACACACACACACACACACACACACACACTGTGTGCACATACTATTTATCTTTTCTTGTGGGGCCCCTTCCATCACCAGCTCACCTCTCCTGCAGAAAACCCCCAAATAGATGCAAATGAGACAGCCCTTATCAGAAGTGCGCCTCCCCCTCCTCAGGGGCAGTGATCAAAGCCTCTTACTTCCCTGGGAAACAAGGCAGCTCAGCAGGAACTGCCACCCAGAACAACCCGCACACTTCAGCTCTTTCCTTTCCTTTGTTTTGTTTTGTTTTTTTTCTTTTTAATGACCTTCAAGCTAGGCTTAGCCCCCTTGGGACAGTTAGCAAATATCACAGCTTTCTGGACATTCACTCATTCTTTCCCACTTCCTGCACTCCTTGGAATCCTCAGAGTTCCCCTTCTCTTCTAGAATTCTCCTCAGGCTGGTCTCACCTCCAGATCTCCTCAATTACCACCCTCCCTACCAACCCAGGCCCACACACGTGTATAGACATGCATATGTGCACACATGCACACACCCCTCACCCGCACTCACAGTGTCCGTGCACACCCATGGGCCCTTTCCTCTGTCTTTGGGGCAGTACAGCTTCCATCCCTGCCCTCCCTGGAACCACAGGGCCAAAGCTCCCCATCCTCATTTTATTTGCCCTTTCGGTAGCCTCTGACCCAAGAGGCCACCTTCCCTCTCCACACACTCTGGCCCTCCCTAAGCCCTGTGGACCTCGTGTCCCTTTCAAAGCCTCCTTCCTAGCCTTCTGGGCAGACTTCTTCCCTCAACCCCAACATGTGGGAGCCCCAGAGGCTCAGCCCAGGGGCACAGTTTCACCACATACTACCAACTGGGTAGGGGTTTTGTTTTTAAAATATTTGCCAACTAATATGAAGACAATAGTGCTTCATTGTTCACCTTTCCTTTTCTTTCTTTCTTTTTTTTTTTTATGGTGCTGGGATTGAACTCAACTCAGTTATTTTCTATTGGTGGATTCAGTATGACATTGTAGGACATGATAAAGAGTTTGGATTTATTCTAAACTCCAACCGAGGAGCGACATGATCTGATATTCATGCTAACAAGTCCCTCCAGCTGAAGGGAGCCAAGAACGGAAGCAGGGAGACCTCAGAGTCAAGGATATTGCAGCCATGTGAGCCACAGGATGAGCATGTGGGCAGGGTGAGAACAGGAGGCTGGATTGAGGAGAAGGAGAAATCCGGGCTGCCTCTTGGCGTTTCAGGTCTAGATCTTAAATCTACGAAGGCTGTGTGCTGGGAATTTCATCCCCAGTGCAACGGGGTCAAGAGGTGTGCAGAATGTGAGGGTGGCACCCTGGCAGCAGATCGACAAGCCATGGCCGCAGGGTTGAGCTCCACTCTCTCATGCTGGTGCTGTCTTTCCCTTCTGCCTTCCACCGTGAGGTGATGCAACAGGAAGGCCCTCACCAGCCAGGCACGGAGCCTTGGACTTCCCTGCTCCAGAACTATGAAAAACTTTTTTCTTTATAAATCACCCAGTCCGAGGTATTCTGTTACAACAACACAAAATAGTCTAAGACATGTTACTGTTGAATCCCCAGAGAAACATGCAAAGAAGCAGATGATGGGGAGAAAAGGCCCAGCAGGCTGTAGGGAGAGCTCTTCAGGGCAGGAGGACCTCAGGCAGAGGGACAGCTGTGCCGATTTTATACTCAGATCACCCCCCTTCCCTTCTCCCCTCACCCCTTTCCACTTACCTCCTGCCCCTGCCTCTTTCAAATTTACCTTATTATTTAAAACTTATTTTTGTTTTCCTACTTATGAAATTTTGTGCTTCTTAGAAGATATTTGGGAAACAATGAAATGTAGGAAAAAAAAGTTCAAAAGGACCATAGGTCACCTAGAGGTACCTTTAACCTTTTGGTGTTTAGTTTAATAGGAACAAACAAACATGACATTTCTTCAACCAGCCTCATAATGTACATTCAGTTTTGTATCTTGATTCTACCTTCACTTAAAATACAATGTAAGCCGGGTGTGGTGGTACACACCTGTAATCTCAGTACTTGGTAGGCTGAGACAGAAGGATCCCAGGTTCAAGGATAGCCTTAGCAACTTAGTGAGATCCTCAGAAATTTAGTGAGAACCTATTCAAGAAGAGAGGGAGCCGGGCGTGGTGGCGCACACTTGTAATCCCAGCATTTGGGAGGCTGAGACCGGAGGATCCAGGTTCGCGGCCAACCTCAGCTACCTAGTGAGGCCCTCCGCAACTTAATGAGACCCTGTTTCAAAATAAAGAATACAAAATAGGGCTGGGGGGTATAGCTCAGAGGTAGAATGCCCCAGAGTTCAATTCCCAGTACTGCAAAAAAAAAAAAAAAAGAAGAAGAAGATGGAGAGCTGGGGTATACCTCTGGGTAGAACACACTTGAGCTGGATCCCCAGCACATGGCAGCCCCTGTCTACCTGTACCATCCTAACTAGGCCTCTTGTCACAATGTTTACTTCTGTTGTCCCTGGTCTTTTGACTTTCTGATGAATATATCTGTACACAACTCTCTCTGCAGGCCTGTCTCCCGCAGTGGCTCTGCAAGTCCCAAGAGTTTCAACTTTTGTGAGGTCTGCGATCTGCTTCCCCTTGCTGAAGACCCTGTCTTGGCCCCTGTGGCTGCTCACGGTTGCGCCTCCATGGCTCCTAACCATCTCTCCTGCTTCCTCCTCATGCCCACCTGGAGCCGTCCTGTTGTCCTGTTGTCCTGCCCCAAACTGTTGTCAGCCCATCTGGAGTGACCTCTGTAAGCAGATGGTCAAACATGTATGTCATCCCCTTGGGAAACCCTGCAGCCCCGCCCCCTGCCCCAGCATGTAGAGACACTGGCAATCAACGGCAGCACCCTAACCCTCCAGCTGCTTCCCACCATGTTCCCCTCGCCCACTGGGTCCTCCCCGACTTTGCTTAGCCCATCAAAAGCCATTCACCACAGGACCTTTGCACACACTGTCCTGTCAGCCAGAACCGCACTCTCCTCTTTCTGTGGCTTCCTACATTCATGGCTCAGCTTAAAACCACCAGCCAGGGAAGCCTTGGCTGACCTTCCCTCGCCCGGCTCCTTTTCATCTCCTTCTAGGCTCTTCACATTTTTTAAATATTTAGTTGCAGTTTCAACTCTTAAACTTCAGCTCCCCCTGCTACCCTGGCATGGTCTGCGAGGGCAAGAACAGAGCGCCACTCAGTACCATCCACCCCAGTCCTGACCCAGGCTCGGCAGAGGTGTTGTCTCCCGGTCAGCTTGTATTCTCAAGCTTTATGTGTTATCCCATTAAGATGTACAAGTCTCACATCAATCAAAGAATAAATTTAATTTTTATTTTTTTTTATTTTTTTTTTTTTTTGCGGTACTGGGGATTGAACGCAGGGGCGTTCTACCTCCGAGCTATACCCCCAGCCCTATTTTTTATTCTTTACTTTGAAACCGAGTCTCTTACTAAGTTGCGGAGTGCCTCACTAGGTAGCTGAGGCTGGCCGCGAACCCGGATCCTCCGGTCTCAGCCTCCCGAATGCTGGGATTACAAGCGTGCGCCACCACGCCCGGCTT
>PVLC010031332.1:0-18832 GCA_004027655.1 Graphiurus murinus
GATTTCACACACTACTAGTAGAAAATACAGTTTGATATCCAATTCTACTCTTTGTTTCAATCTAATATTTGTACAGTTGAGTATTCAGGCAGCAGCTGTGTCCTTTGGTACTTCCAGGTACAAAATACAAAGAGAATAGATACAATTTCACATGGATTGTTATATCCAAGAATCTATGTCATTTACATATGTAACAAATACTGTATCTGAAAATCCCTATGCTAGCACAAGTCTTGTGTTCTAATGCATTCAGTTGTTTTGATATCTATGTAACTTGAAATTCAATTCCAACTCAAAAGGAGTGTGGAAGCTCATCCACCTCCTTCAACACCCCTCCCAAACACATTTACTTCACTGAGTATGCTAAACCGGACCTTAAATTGCTGCCTATGTATATGAGAATGAAAACCAGATGTCCATTGATAATGGTATTGCTGATGCTGACACTTTGCTAAATGAAAACTCTCCCAGTGTTGCTGAAGAAGCAGAAAATGTAATGTCTCTTATTTGAATAAGTTCTACCTTTTTGTCTGGGAATTCTGTATAGCTGAGTAGCCTCAGAGATATAAGTATTCCGGGGCTCAAGAAGACTATAAATAGTTGCCTAACACTACTAAAAGTTTTACATGGGGTTATATAAATTCCAAGGCTCTAGGTTGAACATAAGGCATCTATAAAAATAAGTTAAACCAACTTTGGGAAGACCATTAATCAGGCCATGGTCTATTTTTTTTAAAACATTGGTTTAAGCTTTATTTAAAAAATAGTGAGAACACACATTTTGAAATGCTTTATAAACACTGTGAAATATATAGTGTGCTGAACCATTCTGACCTTTTTAAAATTCTTCATCTCAGTTGGCCAGTCATTTCAGGCACTGCAACAGGTTACTGTACTTTTTAATAGGAAGAGAAGGGAATGGTCAGCTCTTTCAAAATCTTGCTTAGAATACTGAAAAGGTCAACAAACTACAGTGGGGGAATGTAAAAAAAGAGACAATTGAAATCTGATACATCGTTTTTATGACAAAGATTTTGCAAGAATTGAAAATGTCACAGCTTGAAGTTAATTTTCAGGAGAAGACCAGGACTTGGTACTGACAGAGTCCATTGTCACTGTTCCATTAGCTTGTGATCTCAACTTTGTGATTAAAAAACTGCTTGGACAAAAAAAATAATAATAATAATAAAGCTTTTTTTGGCATTATTTTTATCAAAGATATGTTCTGTGAGAGCATAGAAAAATAGGATTTGGTGGTTCTCAACCAGACACTGGTCACCAAGTAGATTGTTAGCATTTAGTAATGTCTGGAGATATTTTTGATTGTCAGGATATGGGACAGGGGCTTGATTCTCCCATTTCCTACGTACAGGCCAGGGCTGCTACTAAGCATCTTACAATACACAAGATTGCCCCCTGCAGCAAATAAGTATCTGGCCTAAAATGTTAATAACGCGGTGATTAAGAAAATTGGAATTAGTATAATGGATAGATTAGGAATATTTTTTATTAATTATTACATTTCCCTTCCAAATTAAGAACTTTCATTATATTAAATTTGTATTACCAAAGTCCTTTAAAATAATGGGTGCACAATACATTTCTATTGTTGTTGCTGGTTTTATATAAAAATGAAAAATGCATATAATCAAGAGTGAAACTTCAAGGTTTACAATCCATAAGTTATTAATTTGTGTTTGAAATGACTTTTGTAAAAATAGTGCTTTCCCTTCTAAATCTGTAGTAAAAATTTCAACAATTCATATATTGGGCAAGAAGATAAAATATCAGGTTGTATAATGCATTATAGAATTTAGTTGAAGATAAAACAGGAAATACAGGGAAGGAACTAGAAACAACAAATACAAAACACATTTACATATTTACATACCAGGCTAAGTTCTTTAATACTTCCAATCTATTGTCCTACTGCCACTAATCTCAGATATTGAAAGGGAGGCCCAATCATGCTATCATTCTGTGATACATGTCTTTCTGTGGCTCTATCTTTCTGTTGCCTGGACTGGAGGTTAGAAAATTATTCCAACCTGTAAAGACCCAGATAGTAAAAATCTCAAGCTTTGCAAGCTATATCGTCTCTGACACAACTATTCAACTCTGTAGTCAGAGCCCCAAAGCAGCTATAGAAAACATGTAAATAAATACTATGCCTGGATGCCAACAAGACTTTCTTTATGGAAACAAGGGAGGCTAGCTATGGCACAAGGGCCATAGTTTTATACAACCCTAAAGTTAAAATCTAGAATTTTATTTATTTATTTATTTATTTATTTATTTATTTAATTTTTTGTGGCACTAGGGATTAAATCCAGGGCATTCTGCCTCCGAGCTATACGCCTAGTCCTATTTTATTTTTATTTTTAAACAGGGTTCCATAAGGTTGATGAGTATCACTAATTGCAGAGCCTGTCCTGAAACCTGCAATCCTTCTGCCTCAGCTTCCCAAGCACCAAGATTAAAGGTGTGAACCACCAGGCCTGGCCAGAATCTTTTCAATGTTCTGCACTTGGCCCTTTTCAATTCTTCAATTTCACCTCAAATGCATTTCTTATTTAACTTCACCTGTATCCTGTGCTGCAGGAATACAAAACTATTAATAGTTCTTTGAACATATTAGGCCGGTTCATGCTTTCTGGTCATCTGTAGATCACTCCATCAATCTGGTAATGACTTCCAAGTGCTTGGCAAAACACTTTTCCAGGTGGGTATGGTGGTGTGTACCTGTAACCCCAGTATGTGGGAGGCAGATAGGGGGATCATAGGTTCAAGACCAGCCTCAGAAGCTTAGCAATATAACTATGTAGAACATTCTACCTTGCCTGAACACTGTAGACATCTAATGATTATTGCTTTGTTGACAAAGTAAATTTTAATCCAATTTAAACCAAGATAGGTTTTATTGAGCTTTGTAATATGTAACCATAAATAAAATATGGCACCATGTGTTAGTCATGATTAGTCACAATATAAGTATTTCAAATATAAGATAATCAAAGTCAAATATATAGAAATCATTGAGAAAACAAAAGAAACATGATTTGTGAACTTTAAATAAATGATTAATTCAAACACAGATGGAGTTAAAGTTAAATGAGGGGAGGAAAAGAGCAAAAACCATCATCATTCTGTGACATCCTAAGGTTCCAGCTATAGCATTTAAAATTCAGTAGGAATCCTTCATTTCCCATGATAATTACAATCCCTTTGTCTCATCAATAACTCATGAATTAGTTTTTTCATCTTATCAATATCTGCCACTGATGTACCACCAGTGTTTTACCATGAAATGATAGACCCTTTTGAATATAACTTAATATTATATGAATTCTAAAATCTTGTTTTTATTACCTTCCTGCATCAGAACAGTGATCTATCAGGTCTTGAGGAAGTCCCTAAAGTATGATTCTTTCTTCATTTATTTTATTGTTTGTGGTCTGTATTCTGGCTTCTGGTTTCTTTTTGTTTGTTTGTTTTGTTTCTTCTTTAAATTTTAAATTGAAAAGAACAAGTATTGACCATGTTTTAAATGGTTTGCTTATAATATAGCTTCATGCTCATAATGTCTCACTTCAGAGAACTTAGGAAACAAATTTAGAGGTTATATAGGAGAAAGCTTAAAGATGAGAAGGAAGAAGTGTTGCAGGTAAATATGTAATTCTTGGGAAAGTGAGAGATAGGATACATGAAAAACTTCCTGATGAAGAAAACTGCTGGATTATGGAATCACTTCTTAAGGGATGTGGTAGAAGTCACATCACTGGAACAGCTGAAATCAAGGGAGACAAAACACCACTAAAAGTTATGCATTTGTTAATTCTGCATAGTAATTGTTGAGATCCCTTGGGTAAATGTTCTATCAAATAGAGGAGATTTCTGAGGTTCTCTTCAGTTGTTCTGAGTTTCTGTCTCCCATAATTTATATACAAATAAGAAAATAACAATGTATTTTATATCTTATTCCTTACATAGTAATATTTTTAAATAAAATAATTTTCTCCTAGAAAAACAAACTTAATTGTTCTAGAAATAATATGTTCTTTATTTTGTTCCACCTTATGTGGAGGGAAAAAAATAATTAGTATCATGGTGTCTAGAATTTGTATCCTTGTTTCCATGGATGTTCAGATGCACGAAGACCAATCAATCCTCATGAGGCTTAGCTTCTGCATTCATAATATGGTGGTTAAAAGTGAGATAAATTTATAGTAGTTGGCAGAATCACAAAACAATATGAAAATCTTTTAGTAAAGACTACTTATATATTGTAGACAATATTATTTTTATCTTCACAAGTTGAGATCATTATCTCATTCTAAATTGGATATTTAAATTGGATGTTTAAATTTCTTTTTTCTTACAGTGATAATGACCTGTGCTGATGTACCAAGCTCTCATAGTTATTCTGTGTCTGAGTCATAGTGTAGGAAAAGCAGAAAGACAAACTTAGTGAAGCTTATCTAGAAATGAACCATTGCTTTCTTTAATGCCTACAAAAGCAGAGCTTTCCAACTGAGTTGGGTAGCTTGTAGACATATGTATGTGTGTATAAGTATATAAATATATGTTCACACATCACTGTATCTCACATAAAATTTTGGAGCACTGTTGGTCAGCCTTCTCAATTTAAGGATGGAAAAACCTTAAATTTGGATAGAAAAGTATAAATCTATTTGATAATTGTTCTGTTACCTACTTATAACATTCTACCTGGAGAAACAGTGAATCTTTAATAGAGATAGGACTGGCTCTTCTAACAGAATGGCAGAAAAAAATGCCTACGTTCATACATATTATTGAGTGCCTCATAATGCAACTATAAAACTCTGCAAACCTATTTGGGGTAATTCTAAAGCGAGAGCCAAGTGCAGACCAACAGGAACTGTGATAACAACATCATTTGGCTAATGTGCTGTTTATGTATACAAAATGCTTTGCAAATGGTAAGGGGAAAATCACCAGCAGAATAGTTTCTAAAAGCATCTTAGTTTTCTAAAGCCATACTTATCTAAAATTGTAACAAAGAACAGCAGGAGGTGTGTGACAATGAAGCTGGTACAAAATGAACGAAGTTTCAGCCAAATGTCAAAATATAAGGAAGGAATTTCTGAGGCAAAAGAAAAAAAATTGTATTGGGAAATGGGAATACAGTAGTTTTATAGAGATTTGGAACTTTAAATTATTCAGAACTGGTACAATCAAAACTAAAACACGTGCATGTGTACCATCTGCTTGCCTCCAAAGAGGAGTCTTTGGAGAATTAATTTCAGCTGCCAGAGTTGCAGAAAAAGAAACTGATCTCTAGTTTATCCGAATCATTACTTGAAAACAGGAGCTCAAGAACAGAGAAGAGACTTGGGCCGTCTGGCTCCGTCTCCATGGAGAGATATTCCTTAGAGATTTCAGCAGCTGCAAAAAAAAAATATAGGTAGAGAGAAATGAGCTACAGCCTGCAAAGTCATATTCATACTAAGAGAGGTGCTAAGTGTTTTGGGTTAAAAAACATGTTCTAAGAATAGTTGTTAGTACTTGGATAATGACTTAAACAGCCTGGTGAATACCTTTTTCTTCAGATAAACTAAATTTTCTAGTAATGTTAAGTCATGCTTTGGTGAGTCATGCTTAGGTCTTTTTTTCTGTTTTTTTTTTTTCCTGATTACTAACAGGTAGAAAATGCCATTCACTAATTCACTGGTCAAATTAGAAAATAGATAATAAAAACTCTGGGAAGTTATTAAGTCCACATTTCAACTGAGTTTTAAACAGTATTTTAATAATATTAATGCTTTCAGTTATGGCACTAATGGGCATGTCTACATAAATAGCCTTTTCTTTTAGACTATACTAGCCAAAAAAATTGTTATTGTGTTTCTACACATAAAAAAATTAAAGAAGCATAGTGTAACTTGCCATGTTATGATACTTAAATGTTAAGAACTAAACATATATTTTTAAAAACATACAGAAGCATACAAGAGATCAAGTTCAATTTAAAGGATATCAACAGACAGCATATGATTAATTATCAGGCAAAAATATACATCATCTACATGTTCAAAGAAACATGAAATCATCTCTTCATTATAATAGACATGAAAGACTGAATTGGAAATGACTTGATGAAGAAATGAGCAAGAAGAAAAATAGGCTATGGAAATCTCAAGGATGACAATGGTATTTGCTTTATTTTACTAATGAATATGGGGAAAAATTAAAAATCAGTGGATGGATGGACACACAGATAGATATTACTTTTTTCTGGAATAACAATTCTGCTAGGTGAAATATATAAATATAGAGTAAATTTATTTTTGAGAATTTAGATAGTCACTTTTTTATTTCAATAGCAATATCAAGTAGACATGCATAGTCATAGAACATCTTTTTAAATAACAAAATTGAGGAATAAATTAATTCACGAAAATATGTATGAACTAAAATAAGAATTAAAGTAAATCGAGATATTAAACTTTAATTATCCATACAATATATCTTGCTGGAATAACAGACTCAATTGCATGAAAACCAGCATCTGAGCCCAGTAAATAATATAATAATCAGCCAGGTATGGTGGCTCATGCCTGTAATCTTAGTACCTGAGAAACTGAAACAGAAGGACCATATGTTTGAGGCCAGCCTCAACAACTTACTGAGACCCCAAGCAATGTAGTGAGATCCTGCTTCAAAATTAAAAAAAAAAAAATTAAAGAGACTGGGGGTGTAGCTCAGAGGTACAATTCCCCAGGGTTCAATCTTCAGCACCTATATATATATATATATATAATATAAGTAATATATATTATATAAAATATATATAATATATAATATATAAATAAAAATATTATATAAATATATAATATTATATAATATATAAATAATATATTATAAATACAATATATAAATAAAAAATTATTTCCCTCTGACACAGAAAAAAATAATTATTTGGGGAATGAGAGAAACTAAAAGCATAGCAATTATGGAATAATTATGGAATTTTATTCTCATAATAATAGGGAGTACAAGTCTAGGGACTTTGCATATATGGTTACTTAAAAGACATCTACTCTAGTTCATTCATCTACTCTAGTTCATACCTGTTATGATTGTTACATATATATATGTAACAATCATATCAGGTTTTAAAAAATTTCCTTCAAGTGGAAAGTTTATATTTGGAAAAATAGATTAAAAGACTAGTAGTATAAATGATGTTCACAATACTAAACAACCAATATGCTTTAGGCACTACAAAAGATCCCTTATACGTACTTTCTCATTTCACACTATAATATGTGTTATATGTATTTATCCATCTTTACATAAAAAAATGAAACTTACAGGAGTTAAATAACTTGTTCAAGGTCAAGTATTTAGGAAGTAAGAAAGCCAGAAATGTAACTCAGGTTTGTTGAGAGTTATTTTCATTTGGCAGATCTTACTTATACACTGCAACAAGATAAAACGATGATAAGGAATCACCTTCAGATGCCTAAACTACTAGTTAGTAGAACTCTGCGACATTCATGTAATACCATGGGCTTTGCTTAAGTAAACATGGGGAGGACCTATAGAAAGTGTGAAACATCAAGTATGATACTGCAAAAAGGAGGTTTACAAAAGGAAAGACATAGCAAAGCATATGTATGAAAAATAAAATATCAACAACAGGTTTTTTTTTAATTCACTTTGCTAAGTAGGATGAGAATAAATGTCAGTATTTTCCAGTGCATTGAACAAAATAAATCTTACACAGAAGCTGCTCAAAGATCCAATAATGAATTAACTAGTATATAAACTATAATCTGATGGCATGATAAAAAATTATTTTCCCTCTGACACAGAAAAAATAATTATTTAGGGAAGGAGAGAAACTAAAAGCATAGCAATTATGGAATAATTATGGAATTTTATGCTCATAATAATAGGGAGTACAAGTCTAGGGACTTTGTGTATATGGTTACTTAAAAGACATCTACTCTAGTTCATTCATTTACAGATGAGAAAATTAACGGTAAAGTATTATAAACACATAGATTCTCCAAGTTTATATATTTGAACTTTATGGCCCTTACATAAGATCATCAAAGACAACTTAGGAAAGTGTTAGTTACAGACAATTTAATCTTTTTTTTTTTTTTTTCCTAAAAGAAACATGTAACACTGAATTTGGCTACAATTTGAACTGGATTGTGTGATAACCAATGTACTGTAAACTAACTAGCAAATCCATCTTCTTACACAGTCTATATCAACATTAATGTGGGGATTCAATCCTCACAGGAGTCAGGCTAGCAGTCACTGTCTTTAAAAAAAATCACGGTTCCAAACATGATTATTAAAAAAAAAAAAAATTAGAGCCCTGTAATGTCATTTTCCATATAATCAGAACTCCAAACTATATGAATAATACAAAATATTATAGAAAATAACTGTACAAGAAGAAAATCTGATTTTGTCTGCCTAGCCTACAGATATCCACCTCTTATATCTCAAAATTACTGACAAAAAAATTTTATTTTGGGTAGCACAAATAAGGTCTTCCATTGGTGAATGTCCAATTCTTATGACCACCTGTGTGTGAAAATTGTATCATAGGGGCTTTAAACCCAGAAAAAGTCATGTGATTGTAATACAGCCTTGATGTAAAAGAAAATTAGTTGGCCATGGGCAGAACTAGACCAGATGGGATGATGGCCTCTTTCACCATGACAACTACCCTCTGCCTTTGTTCTATTAAAAGGAAAGCCTTTCCTGCACAATCTACCACCAGTGGTAAATCAAAGACAATAGATTTGAATTATCTTAAAGCTCTGTGGAATCTTTCAGAACAATTTTGTTTCTTCCAAGTCAAATAAAAAGTTCCTTTGATTTCCTTAAGCTCTCTACACTTTCACAGAAATATTAGCATGTAACATTTGCCTTCATTACAGTCATTAGATAAATGCCAACTTAGTGTTAGAAGAAATGCATTTTCAGCTGAAATGGAGCCAAGTTGTCCTAGTTAGTTATGTTAAAGAGAATCAGAAATTAATCAGTCTACTATTAGGGCACAGCTGTTTTTTGAAATGTTTCTTTGATTTTTCGAGAGTTTATATCTTAAAGAGTCATTATTAAACATAATGGTGAGCCTAGAAGTTGAGAGAAAAGCAGTTTAATAAGCAAGCTGACATACACAGGAGAATTAAAAATAGTTCCTTCCTTCTGGTTATGACCTTTGAATAAGTCCTTTCTCATTCCCATATCTAACAACTGGAGTTATTATAGTGTGATGAAGTATAAACCTAGAGGAATCAGGATACACTGAGGAAACTTGAAAGTTTCCTGTTTTGCCTTCTATGGTTCAGAACTGGAAGAAAAGAATTCTACACTCCCAAATCATTATTACAATAATGAAACTCATTAACGGGAGGTAATGACATGGTAATAGTCTTCAAACCAACAATAAATACCTTTTTATCAGCACTGTGTTTAACTTAATAGCCCTTTTAGCTCAAAGGCAAAGGTTTGTGTCATCCTTAACTGATGCACACTTATATTGTCTCTGCTGAGCAGTTGAGAGCAGGTTAATGCACTGCCACGATAGTATATTTTTTTAACTTTTTTTTCCTTCTCAAACAGTTGAGGATAGCATTTGCATCAATGTCATGACACATGGTATAATTGGAGGGTTCTGGGCCACGAATGCATATCAAGCTGTTAGACCCTTGATATTTGCTTAAACAGTGCGGGTACTAGAAGCAGAACAGATGCCCTAGTTTCAATGCCAACGCATCACTCCATCCCCTCAAGCTGCCTTTTGTAATTGTCAGCTCAATATCAGTATCAGGGTCAGAAACTGTAAAGAGTTCATTACAGATTTCCTTCCTTCTAATAACCTAAGAGTATAAAAAGACATGCCTAACATTTATTAATTTTTCCACTGTTTAATCTCTTCTCTCTCTTAAACTAGATCACCTTCCATCTTTAAAAGCTAGACATATCCCTGTAATATTTATAATTTAGCATTAAGATTATATCTTAAACATTCATCGAATGAAGAGTTTATTTTTTTTTTCATTTCACCTTGACTAAGATGTAAAAGGAATTACAGGTTTTCCAAAAGGGATGCATTGTTCTTTTAATCTACAAGCAGGCATATATGGAAATATAATAATGCAGCTTATGTTTTATAATTAAATGAATAAATAGCTATGCACATTTATCTTCTTAAATAAATACATCCTTTCTGGCATTAATGTTTTTGGGTATAGACACTGACAACTAGAATATGTAAAAATAAAATATTTATTGGGCAAATAGATCCCATAAAGTTCACTTGCATAATAAACATTTCCTTAGTGTGTGTGTGTGTGTGTGTGTGTGTGTGTGTGTGTGTGTATGAATATATATATATATATATTCATTGTCCACATTTCACAATAGGCCAGTAAAATTTTAGCACACATTTTTTTGGATGAATTACTGATGCATAGAAGATAGATTTCTGATTGCTAAAGGGCTAATAATGTGTAAGAACCACAATGGGCACCCAATTCTGCTTCATGCAAGGCACAATACTGCTCCATCACAAGGAAATATGCCTAGACTAAGCATAAGCCACACAGCTCTCAGACCAGTGCCAAACTAGTTATGGTATATTGATAAAATCACTTCTCCTTTATGGCTTTCAGAATCTGCATCTATAAAATAAGAAGCTTGGCTGAAAGATACCACAAGACTCCTCAATTCTAAAATCCTTAGATAATTGTTTTATTTTATGATAGATTATGCTATCATAAAATAAAATAATCTCCAAGGTCTAATTCACCTGTTTTTCCATTCATTCAAAATTATGATTTATGTAATGTCCTTTATTCAACCAGAAAGCACTCTCTTTCAAAGTAATGTATTTCCAGGCCCTACTCAGTGCAATTTGAACACATCATAAGAAGTCACATAAGTAAACATTTCTAGGTCAGCAGCAGTGGTTGCAAAATCAAATAAGCTGCTGAAGTCCATAGAATTCTAAGTGTAAGCATCCAAATGCCAGTTAACAGCTGACTGAGCAAGAATGTCTGAGACTGTGCTAAAGAATTTAGAGAAAGAATTTTGCTGTGAAAATGCTTCTGTCTTTTTTTTCTTATTAGAAAAAAGTTCTCACACTGATATCAAGGTAATATCATTCTGATAAGATGAGATACATTTATATATGTGTGCATATGTATATATATGTAAATATATATCAGCTGATATATACTATATATATATCACCATATCCAGTATATGTATTTAATATTTTAGATTACTATTTCCTGGAGGGAAAGAAACAAAGCAAGATTTTGCCATTATTAAATTCTTGGTTCTCATATTTTATTAATATTCCATAAATTTTCCAAACACTTAAGAGATACAGCTTACAATTTGCATTTAAATATCAAGTTATTATGAAGCATTCTTAAATGAGAAGGTATGATTTCTACAGTGCACAACAATTATAAAAGAAAAAGCCTATGGGGTTCAAATTTTTGCAATTGATTTAATTTTATACTGATATTTCTTCCTATAATCATATGATTATCAACAAATGTTTATCTTTTTATATTTTTTAAACTTTTAGGAAAAATTTAACTCCTATTCCTCTACCCCTTTACCTACATAATGAATGCTAATTAAAAATATGATATTCCAGTTTATTCACATATTTTGTACCTCATAGACTTTTTTTTTCTTCAGAAGGAAGCAGCTGAGGTTGAAAAGAGGAACAGGAGAGGTAAATCTGTTTCCAAAAGGAAAATAGGAAGTGTGAATATGTTGTCAGTACTCCTAGAAAAGTCTTGAGTATTATTTTCGCTTACCTCATATGTAAGGCATCAAAAGCATCATGGCTGCTGCTGACCCTATATGTATTGACTGGATACCTGGCCCTTATAGTCTATTTGAAGAAAAGGTACCACACTAAGGGAAAGAAGGTAGATATTTAGTAATTATTTCATTGTGCAATAGATAGAACATTCATGTATGAAACTGGGAACTGCATTTGGAAATGGTTCTAAACAAAGGATAGCCAGGTGTGGTGGTGCACATTTGTAATCCCAGTACTTGGGAGGAAGAGACAGGAGGATTGGAGATTCACAGCCAGCCTCAGCTACTTAGTGAGGCCCTCTTCAATACAGTGAGATCCTGTTTCAAAATAAAGAATAAAAAAAAATAGGACTGGAGATATAGCTTGGAAGTAGAAGGCTCCTGGGTTCAATCCCCAGTAGCACACACACACTACACACACACACACACACTACACACACACACACACACACACACACACACACACACACACACACACACACAAAGGGTAGACCTAGGGATTCTTTGTAAAATGAGAATGGCACTCTCTACTGTACAAGACCTATTCGGTGGTAAAGCAGAGTTAATATGTAAGAAATATCATTGTGGTTCCAGGATATTAGTGAATACTGTGTGGGAGAAAAGGAGTCATAATGAATAAAGAAGGAAGAACTGGAGAGATAGAGGAATAACTATGAGGGTGAAAACAAAACTTATATAAAACCTGGGAATTGAATTGTGAAATAAGGAAAGGTATCTTTGCACTTGGGGGAATTTATAGTTTGTTAAATAAATTATTTCATACTGGTTGACAAGGAAAATAATAATGTTATATATGGGAGAGGACCCCAACCTAGGTTTAGAGAATCAAGAAATGCTCTCCCCAAAATAAAAAAAAAAATTATTTCTTTGAATGGCCATTTGTTCTTCATTTCTTTCTGTGTGCCTTTTGAGCTTTTGTGGAAAATTGGACATATAAAAATAGGCCATTTCTTTCAATCTTTGCAGGCTGATTCTGTGCAGGGAAAGATCTTCACTGTTTAGCATGTCTGAACCCTAGAATCAACCTTATATTAAGGTATACGCTCTTCTTACACTTTCTCTGGGCATGTGTCTTCCGTAGGTCTGTGTGTGTACTTCTTTCTGATTTCCTTATATAGGCAGCTCCTTTTACGACTCTTAATTTCCCAAAGAGTCTCATCCCTAATACTTCATGTGGTCTTAGTTATTCTATTACATTTCTTGACTAGTGATCGCAAGCTCCAGAGATCTGTGGTCTGCACTTTCCCTATAGGTGTCAAAAGCCTCTGCCTACACTGAAATCTGTGCTGTGCCACTTTTGTCTGTCTGAGCTCAAAGTTTGGCAACACAGAGACCAATAGATCCTCTGGCAGCCTATAGTCAGCTAAGAATTCTGCTCTGTGGGTCAAGGGCATGTAAAAGCCCCACCATATATTCTTTGAAATGTGGGCTTCTCTTGTTTGGACATTCACTTGGTTACTAAAGATCTCTAACTTATTTCCAGAACTCCTGTAAAGTTATCTTAGCCAATCTCTAAGTTTTGTGGGGGAATAGGAACTGCAGCTTCACAGGTCTCCATCTTGCTAATATTAGTCTCTGAGTAATTAATATTTTTACCCATTTGTTTTGTATTCAAAGTCTCAATTTCTTTTTACTATATCTTATTTTCATGTATTCATTTATTTACCTATTATACATATATATGCATGTATGTATATATACACACACATATTAAATGTGAATGCAGAATAGTAGGCCAATTAGGGCAAATTCTGTCTTGAGATGAGTTGAAAATGACAAGGATAGAACACTTTCCTAAGGAGCTTCATTATAAGGAAAAAGAGAGAACTGATACAGTAACTGATCGAAGATGTAGGTTAATGTTTTTTCTCTTTTATGATAGAATTATAATTTGTGTAGGTTGATGAAAATCATCCTCTAGAGACTGAAAAGCTGAGTATATTAGAGAGGAAATGAGGCAAGATGCCAGAATCATATTCTTGAAGAAGCAAAGAAAGATGACATTCATGGATAATTGGGAGTGCTGGCCTTTGATATGAGTTTGGAGAGTTTATCCATTATAATGGGAGGAAGGGTATAGCAACAACACATCATGACTTGTGTAGATAATTGTTGTATCATTTTGAATTTGTCTTATAAGAATTTCTGTTTTGCTAATGGAATTGGAGAATAGGAAATTTCCACCCAAAACCACCTCACTGAAACCTGCAGAGCCCTGTAAAAGACTAGAGAAGATTTTCCAAACCAAGAGCTTCCTACATTCCATCTCCTGCTTTTCCATTTCATGATTGTCACTGTTCTCAGGTGAGTTGTTAAGCTTCACTTGAAGAAACTAAAGATCTACCTAATAATGTCTTCCTAAGAATTAAGTGAGGTAATATTTTAAGTGCCTATTATAATATCTGGTATACATTAACCACAATATAAATGTTTAAGTAAAAAATAAGTTGAAGAAATGCTAGTGGGAGATATTGTTTCCCCTCTCTCTTTCTGATTGAATTACTCAGGCATTTATCATTGACAGAACAAGCACATTTTGAAAGTATAGCAACCAAATCACAGTCAAATGGCTTGCAATGTGAGTCTTTAAAAGGCTTGATATTATTTCCATTATTATTAATAAAATACATTGTACATTAGTATAATAATAATACCAGATAGAGAGTCCTGTGCAAAATATTTTACCTATATTTTCTAGTCTATATCACTATCCTATGAATTAAATATTATTATCCATAATGAAGAAATTGAGACTAAGCAATGTAAATCCACGTCAAACACAATACACAGTTAGTCTAGGTTCATATTTTATTCAGCCTAACTCCCAAGTTTTAATCATTCACTACCCTGTACTTTCTCAATTTACAGCTCAGTTTGGGAGCACTGAGAAGTTTACAAGATCTAGAGTCAATTGGGATTTTATAAACACAATGCACAAAGATAGGTTTATCCTGAAGATTTTTAGCTATAGGAGAATCTGTTTTGATTTAAAAAGTAACACACTGAGAATCAGCCGAATTTGGGGGGTGGACAGTCTCCCTTCACATATTAGAAAGATGTGATCTTTTGGAAACGAATATCACTAACAAGATGTTGGGGACCAATTAGATGGCCAAGATTCATAATCCTGGAAGGACTAAACTTGTCCCTATTTCATGGATCACTAATCCATATCTGGCAGGTTTAATTAGAGAAGAGTCAAATGATTTCTAGTTGCCTTTCTACATCATTTTAACTACTTTTAAATGTCCGGACTGTAATAAAATCAGGTTTGAACCAATGCTATAGCCATTTTTGTGTGCCCTTTGCTTATTTCCCAGGGAAGTATGAGTGATCTCATTAGCTATTCCCGAGGTGACAGATCAATATCACACACATTTAAGCCTTGTACTTCTAAATTCTCAGTATAATTAGCTGCTCAGATTATACATTATTAAACTTCATTTTCACTGATTGTCTTTTTAAGATTAAGGTATTAAATATCATATTTAAATATAGTAGTTTAATACTACTTGGTGGCTAACATTTCAAAAGCAATTTAATACCTTTATATTTACCTAAGGAACATGCAAGAAAGTCAGCTGGATAAAACTCTAGATATGGGAGAAAAAGACTTCACCAACTATATCTCTAAAAACACTGTAGATACAATATAAATCTAAAATGCTAATGTCATTCCATAAAAAATTATATAATTTAAAATCTATACTCTCTTTATCTTACTACTTCTCTCAAAGTTTCTGAACTATCAAGTATGTTGTTACCTTAAGATTTTTATCAGCATCTTTTAACTCTTTTTTTTTTTTTTTTTTTTGGTTTTGGGGATTGAACTCAGGGGCATTCTACCTCCGAGTTACACCCCCAGCCCTATTTTTTATTCTTTATTTTGAAGCCGGATCTCACTAAGTTGCAGAGTGCCTCACTAGGTAGCTGAGGCTGGCCGCGAACCCGGATCCTCCAGTCTCAGCCTCCCAAATGCTGGGATTACAAGCGTGTACCACCACGCCCGGCATCTTTTAACTCTTGAGTAGAAAAAATATGCATTTGTTTTAAATATAGTTTATGATTGAGTATTTATAGTAAGCTACTAATTTAGGCAGTTGGAAAAGGTTTGATTTAGTTTCTTTTCTTTACTAATTAATAATAGCTACTATGTACTTTGACATTTTATTATCATAAAATATACAGAGAACTTTTTATTGGAAGTCATGCTCTGTTCAATATTTATCTAGAAGTATACTTTGAACAATATTTATTATTGTATTTTCACATTTTTCTTTTCTTTAATGGACATCAAATGCCAGATTGTTGGTTCTGATCTAATGTCATAATTATATGAATTGTTTTCTGTATTTTGATTTATTTTAATGAAGAAATAAGAAGCAGTACAGAGAGAGGAATACGTAAGAAGTAGGGAGAGAGAGAATAAAATATTTTTTTCTGAATACAATTTTAAAAAGACAAAAAGTATTTCTATTGTGTTACATTAAAGCTGGGAACCAAAGAAGTAAAATGTGTTTTTCTTCTTTCTAAAATAATTCTAATGAGAAAGAAGAACTGGATAATGTAAATTATATGAATGAAAGTTGTAAGAAGTTTAGATGTGGAAGGATAAGTGTTTACTATCCATGTTATTGTTGTTTTGTCTTTAGTTCTCATAATTTTAATAAGAAAATATAAATCTTTTAAAATAAAGCTTTATGTACATTAGTAATAGAAGTTATAGAAACATCAACATTCTGGGGGTAAGGGAAAGGAAATAAAATTGAATATAACATATTAGTTTATATAACTACAAAGAGATATGGAGGCAAATAATGTGTTGTTAAATGCATATTAAATGAGACCCCCCATATTTCATTGAATCCTTAGAATATGATGCATGTTTTTAATATGAGGTTGCTAATAAAACTATCTACTTCCTCTGGTATTATACCACTGGATTATTTTTGCTGTCTCAAATATATATGACATATTTGGGGTAGTTTCTCTTTATAAAAAAGAAAAAGTGTTTATTTTCCACCATCATGGCTTCATTAATGTATTTGTGTTTGTTTTTGAAAAATTATGTTCCTGTAATTTTTATGTCATATAAGAGATGGGTAGAAACAGTTTCTTATTTCATCCATATTGTATTTGAAATCTGTAATACCAGAAATACAGTCTAATGTCTTAAACAATCAAGTTAAATATGCCAAGGGACTTTTTAATACGCTGCACTGATGAAACAAGTGTATTGAATTTATTCAACCATGAACGAGTCTTTGATTATCATACACCTCGACTGCTCCGTAGGTGTTGACCATAAGAAGAATCAAAAATAGAAAATGAAATGTGATTATCTCTTGATGAATTGAAATTACTTTAATAGATATTGAATGGAGAAAATTTGTATTAATAGTTAGAATCAAGCTTTCAGTTTTCTCTTCGAGTAGCATCCAATAAATGCTCCTGAAGTGTGATAATATTCTTGCAGATATCTGAAAAGCAGCACACTGAAAAGGGGAATTATTCCCTCCTTGTATTTGTCCCGTTAAGGGAAGTGTGAATTGTATGGCAGGGAAACTCATAAATAACCATGCCAATTATGTTTGTTTTTTTTTTTTAACTGTGTCTACAGTTGCATATCTTTTTTTGTCAATATGTATAAAGATGCAGAAAGTGATAAATTATAAGATTTTAAAATTATTTTGAATCTGCAGCTTAACAAACGATTGCTAAAAATGCTTAAAGGGGAAAGCACATAATTCTACTGGATAAGACATGATTATACTACGCTCAAGCCAATTTCAATGTATGGAAAAATATGGGCCTTGAAAAGGCCTGATAATTACAGTGTCACATCGTTTAAACAGCCCTGTAATATTCATTTTCCTGTTTCTTAGACAGATGCCAAATTTTATTGCGTTAGAATTTAATGTTAAAAAAGTCACATCAGTGCTCATATACCATATACAGAGGGTTTTTTTTTTAATAGTTGAATTATTACATCTTCATGTTTTGTTTCTCTCCCTTCACAGTTATTTCACACATGCTTTTTGTGAGTAGCTGTAAATGATGAAGCATGAAAATTTCACAGGACTTACTAAGATGTGTGAAATCAAGTTTGAGATGTTGAACATTGTTAATTTATTTGTATCATTGGTAAAGGTAGGACAACACAATTAGGATAAAGACATATATCAAGCAAACAGAGGGGGTGAAAACAGAATATTTCGAGCCTTATTGAAACCCACCTATCTTAAATCGTCACATCCATATAAATTTTTTGGATTAAATCAAAAGCATGACCAAAGACAAGCAATACAACTAAGAATCTATATCTGCAGAAAGTTTAGAGTCTAGTTATAGAGAGGTTACAAGGTTAACTGGTGGGATAGCAATTCTCTGAACAGAGCAAAGTTTTAACTATTCCACCATTAAACTTGAAGTCTCTTAAACCTCTTTGTGTTCATCAATTGGTACTGCTAAAAAAATGACTTTCTATCAAATATTATTAATGTGCATCAATTTACTTAATGCTAATACTAACATATTGTGACATATTACATAAACATGTTTAAATATATCTGCTTCTCTGAGGATTGCAATAAAGAAACTTCTAATTAAATTAATTTTCCAGTAGTAATTCTTATAAGTTTGTAGTATCACTGTAATATAACTGTCCACAGTACAGGGAATTTATATTTTATCTTTCTATATCTTTCTTGTTAGAACAAAATTCTTATTGAATCTCCAGAATATAATTAACATCTGATAAATATTAGTTTCTCCTTTGTCTTCCTCTGATTATATTTATTTCCATGAATGTCTTTCCTATCATTATTTTTATTTAGAAGTTAGAAAAACTTCCCAAGCTCTTGGGTAGAATAAATATAATCAAAATGGACATCCTACCAAAATCAATCTATATATTAAATGAAATCAGTAAATAAAATATCATCATTCTTCA
>PVLC010031333.1:0-20215 GCA_004027655.1 Graphiurus murinus
CAAACAAAAATCCACAAGGATGGGCTGGGGTCGTAGCTCAATTGTAGAGCTCATTCTTAACATATTCGAGGCCCTGGGTTCAAGTTCTCAAGTCACATCAAACACACAAAAATATTATCTGTAGAGAAAAGGGATTAGGATATGTTAATCATATTTCTGCTTTCTGTATTTTTAAAACCTCTAAAATAAGCATGTTATTCTTAACACAATAAAAACATCACTGTCCAAAAACAGACCAGGACTTGGTGAGGTGGTTTGTTCCCCCCTCGACCCCTAACAGAGGGCACACCAAAGTCACATATATCCCTGGTTCCTTGTAGAAGTAGCATGAATCCTAAGGGAACCTTGCCCCAGACAATGGGACAGTTGTGCACTCCCCCAGCTGACCAGACACAGCAGCAAGAGAAAGTGGCTTACTTACCTGCTCTCTGCAGACTAAAGATAATGGTCACTATGAATTTTTCATCTGACCCAGCTGGATACACTGACCTGGGGATTCCTCTAGAGCTGCAGCTGAGGGTGAGGGGAGGGGCCTTGACCATTCTCATTAGCTGTCACTCAAACTGCCTGCCAATCCTTTCTCCTACCCCTAGCTATCTTGGAGTGCATATTTACTCATCTAGTGTAGCATACTTGGCAAGTAATAGGAGCTCAATGAATGCTAATTGATTAAACGATGTTTATAGAATGAGGTCACTATCTATGGGTCAGAATGTCAGTGAGATGCTTTTCGGGATGAATTGCTGCCTGCAATCAATCTGCCCATTGGTCAGGGCGCCCAGAGTCAGAGTTTTTATAGGGCCAGTTTGTGGATAGGGCCATTATTGCTGGGGGTGATGTGTTCCTTTGGAATTGGTATGTCCTCTTCTAAAGCGAAGCAGTCAAGATGTCCATGAGTATGGGATCACTGTCAGGTCATCCACTGGATAAGGACTCTCCTAAGGTAAAAATTCTTGTGACCTAATATAAATCAGAGCCTACTGGGAAAGGTACAGGAACATACCATTTCTGCCTGTGGACCTAATGTTCTCCATCAAAGTAACTGTCAGTATTAAGTTCATGGACACAAGATAACTGGTGCTGATCAACTTCTTTAGAGAAGAGTGAGAGATGGAAGGATGGTGGACCCTTTGGCCCTTCGCTTAGAATGACTGGATGGTTGTCATGGTTGTGGGACTGGTTGAAAGGATTAACTTAGGTTCAGGTTTAGGGAATGATATATCTCATCATTTGGGGAAGAAAGTATATTAGTAGTTTGAGAGTTCAAGCTGGGGAAATGATTGGCTGGGGGGGGGGTGTTCTTTGGAAGTTGAGGGGGCTGGTTAGGCAAAGATTTGGGTAAAATTACTGAAGAACCCTCAACAGAGGAATTAGTGTGAAAGGGTGAACCCTAGGCAGTACCTTAGTTACAGGTATTATGGGCTTGTCCTATTTCTTCTTAGACTGTGGGAACTCCATCTCAGTCACAACTTTCTAATTGTTCCCAATGGTCACCGTTTCCACTTTCTAGTCAACAAGGAGTAGGAATGCATGTAGCATCCACCAGGCAAGGCATGTGCAACTGTCCTGGCTACATTGGGAATATTTCATCATTCTTTCCACTTTGGTTATAGTTTATCACATATACAGCTTATATGTGTAACATAGAACACTACTGCACGTAACAAGAACCAACTATGTATATTATGTCTAAATAACAGTTTCACTTGTTTTTGCACTTTCTTTTTTTTTGCGGTACTGGGGATTGAACTCAGGGGCATTCTACCTTGGAGCTATACCCCCAGCCCTATTTTTTATTCTTTATTATGAAACCGAGTCTCACTAAGTTGCGGAGTGCCTCACTAGGTAGCTGAGGCTGGCCTCGAACCCGGATCCTCCGGTCTCAGCCTCCCGAATGCTGGGATTACAAGTGTGCGCCACCACGACTGGCTGTTTTTGCACTTTCTAATGAGGAATTATAATGCACACTGTCTTCTGAGATTGGCCTCTTTCATTCCATATTATTAAGATTCTCCCATATTATCTTTAGCTTCAGGACAACTTTCTACATCCTTGTTTCATGTAAGTCTCTGTAAACAGCATATGGATAGGGTTTGTTTTAATATTTAACTTCCCCTCTCTGGTTAGTTTAATCCTTTTACTTATTATAACTACTGATATATTTGGTCTATTTGACTATCTTATTTTGTTTCAACCACATTTTCCAGGCTAATTCCTTAAATTCTTAGAAATTTTTCTTTTCTCATCCCTACGCATTTAGAGATTATATATATTTCCAGTTATTTTTTTTTTGGAATTTTATCATGCATATTTAAAAGACTAAATTGATATTCGCTGTACACTTCCAAAATGTAAGAATGCTGAAACATTTTAATGCTGATCAATCCTCTTCCAACTTGGCTTTCTATCTTAAGTTTGGTAAATTCAGCTGGGTGTGGTGACATGCCTGTAATCCTAATACTTGAGAGGCGGAGACAGGAAGATTACAGTTTCCAGGCCAGCCTCAACAACTTAGTGAGACCCTATTTCAAAATAAAAAATAAAATAGGACCAGGGGTATAGCTTGGAGGTAAAATGTCCCTGGGTTGGATCCTCAGTAAAAACAAAGCAATGCCCCGCCCTGGCATACACATGCAGCATTATCACTATCATTTTGCAGTAACATCTGTTTACATTTTCCTAAACCTAGAAAGTATCATTATTATCCACACTTTGTGACTCCTGGAACTTGTATTTCTTAAGGTTACATATCTCAGAACCAAAATTGAGATCTAAGTTGGGGTTCACATTATTTCCAAACTGTGCTTAGCTTTAGACATAATACACTCCACACCGCATGAATAATGACTTCTTTCTCAATCCAAGACATCTCATAGTGCCAAGGACATCAGATGAAAGGGTTGTCTGAAGTTATCTAGGCAAATAAGTACTTGATTCTACAAGGTCTCTGGGAAAAGTCAGGTAGTCTTTGCTTAAACCCAGCCATTGGCAGATCACAACACAGCCTAAGGTTGCTCTCAAGTTACAGATAATATCTGAGAACTTTGTGAGGTTTTGGGAAACTCCCTTTACACTTTGACCCCAGATCCTAATTCTGCTTCCCTGAACTAAAGTGGCAAACAGCTTCACCCTACTCTTCAAGTATTTCAAGACAGTAACCACATGCTCTATTTTTAGTTCAGATTACGCATTCAATTCTCTCAACTATGTTTCTCTACCAATTCTCATTTTCATTTACTGTGGAAACCAGGCAACCTATCAAGAAATGGTTCACAGTACTAGACACTTTCAGACGTAAAACCAAAAGAATAATTTGGTAAAGCAGTTATTCCTCACCACAGAGAAGGTTGTCTTTCTACCAGCATAGACTCATGGGTTCTAGGACTGAGGTCCATGTCCATCTTCTTTTTCCTCTCCTACTCACTAGCACATCTCCAGGTCCTTTAACACTGTAAACAAGGTAACCCTTCATACTGCCATTCATGTAAGATGCTATGAAGTGATAAAACAAAAATTTTTATAGAGGTCCACTTTGCTCTGATAACAGACAAAAGATTGGGAGAAAACATCACTGTAAAACTGGTGTGCCAAGAAGGTTGGTGTGGGTTTGAGTGAAGCTATGGTGACTTGCGCTGAGGGTGTCATGTCAAACACTTAGCCAGCTTCTACCTATGGTGTTTTTCTGCATGAGCTGTATGACAACTTTTTCCCTTCCACCCAGCAATAAACTCATATCAGATGGCATTCATTTATAAAAGGTAGGCTATGTTTATTTAGAGTCACAAGCAGCTGACTGACTCACTGTGACTCAAGACCACAAAGAAACCATTTCTCCTCCACTTTGTTCCAAGTTCTAGGGTTGGAACTCAGACTGGCAGGAGTGCTGCTTGGGGCCCATTCACAAGTTTACAAGTTTCTCATTGAGGGCAATCTGTGACTGTGTGAGATTGGCCAGGTACGTCACCATCAACAGGTCCTGAAAGACAAAAAACAAATAACGAATGAGGGACTGAGTAGAAAGGGAGCAGAAAGGCTAGTCTTGGACAGCTCTATAGTGGACACTGGATGTGAGGACAGTTTTGAATAAATGACAGCTGAGGGACTTAGCATGAGTCAAAGTAGAAGACAGGAATGAAATGAATGAAATGCTTGAAGCCACTTTCCTTTCTCTACTGAAGCACTTATAGACTAGGAGTGCTTTAGGCAAGATGCACAGGTGGAGTATTGGGGGGGGGGCGCGGGGGGGTGTGTGTGTGTCTGTGAACAGATAGGGAAAAATAAGAAATTGCATTCCCATTACCTGTGAATTTTAGTATTTCTTTCTATAATGAATTCCAGTCCTATCTCCTCTACTCCACCCAGGCCACTACACCCAACGCCTTTAATAACTGTGTATTCATGGTGAGGGAGGGGAAGGAGGCAGGCTCCCAGATGCCCAGCAATAGTACTCACATTGATGTTGCTGTTGAGCATGGTCTCGAAGTCGTCGGGAACTATTTTAGGTACTTGGTTAACCAGACTCATCAAGAAGCGGCCCACAGTATTGTCAGCTGACACCTTTCCAGACTGAATACCGAAACAAAGATTCAATGAGGCACAGTTGTGTTTACTGATGGGCACTACTGCTTTCCCAGGGCATCCCTCAGTGGCCCCAGGGTGGAGATCTGTCCCCTCCGTTTTTCCTTTCCCCCTCTCACCAGCACATCCTCTGCATACTGCAGCACTGTGCTCAGGGCGTCCTGGATGCGAGCCGACGCTCCTCCTACTTGTTGCAAGTCACTCGAAAGTCCAATCACCCGGTTAGGGCTAAAACAGGTCTTCATGATCAGGTCAACTGTGGGAGAGGGTTGGGTGGGGGGCAGGTTAAGGAAAGATGCCCTCTAACCATCTTGATAACTCTCCCTCTACCCCCTCTGGACTCAGTCAGCACTCTCATCTCACTGCTCTGCCCTCACTGGCTTTTCTCCCTGACAGAGCTCAGCTCCTCTACCCAATAACCTTATCAGGTTTTGGACTCATATGAATGGTCAAATGGCCTCTGGTGCTAATAATTTGCCACCTCTAACAATTTCTCAAATAATTCCTTAAGTCCCATTGATACAGGAGGATGACTGTGACTTCTTAGATGAATGGTTCCTCTTTAAGCCACTCAAGAGCTCTATTCTTGTTACAGAGCAATAGCCCCCTCCCTTGTAGAAGCCTAAACCTCTAAGGAATGTACAGGAAGGCTACTCACCTCCGATGCGTTCGGTGTCATAATACGCATATTTCACTGTCAGAGGTGTGAACATTACTCCCATGGTCCTCCCAGGGACACCCATTAAAGTGCTGGGGAGGGAAGAGAAAAGATAAACAGGTGGCTTTGGAAGCAGGATTCCCATGTCTAGCCTGGACTGGGAAAGCAGTCACATAGGAACATGGCTTTCACGTTTCTGAGATAAGAAAGCTGAGCCCACTTAAGCCTCAGAGGTCTCACAGGAGACCTCTCCCCTTAACTTATTCTACACACCAGAGGGAATCCAAGCCTTCCACCTGGCCTGGCAGAATGACTTCATTCACTGTGCAAAGTCAGTGACAAGAGCATAGGACTCTGGATTTCCCAGTGGAGTTGGCTGTCCAGACACATACCCCATTGCAAACAGAGGCAAGAGATGGGTCTTTTCTGGGAGCTTTCATCAGCTCTGAAAAACCAAAGATTCTTGCCTACCAGGACAAGACTGGGTGCTATAAGTAACCTTGTTAAAAGTGATGTCTTTATTATGGCAACTCTACCCTTTCAACTGGATTTTGAGGAATCTGAGATATCTGTCAAGACTAAAGATTTAGGTAACGGCTAGAACTCAATTGGCTCGCAAGGACATGACACTTTCTATCTTTGTCTTACTGCATAATAATTTATTGGCTATATTAATATCAGATGCAGAAACAGCACAGAATCAATCAACATATGATATGCACCAACAAATGCCTTCACTCTAACCTGAGGTAAAATTCTCCTAACTCCCACAGCAGCCTCATCTTCAATAAGCCACTAGATCTTTTTCTAAGAACCCCCACCAACTAGCATTTTAGCTGCCTGCAGGTTAAATGTGTAAACACTGTAATATTATGGTCACCAAAACTGTACTAATTTCTAGATAACAGATGTGTTCAAAATAAGGACAGTCATCCTTTAACCTATATGTACTACGCTAAGTTCTAGAAATAATGAAAAACTAAAGGTAGACTCAGAATAGTAGTGAACATGATGAAGGGTCATGACAAGGATACCATATGAGGACTGCCATGGTATTCTTGAAAAGGTATACCATGAAAAGATATGAAAAAACACGAAGGCTTGCTCAAATGCCTAAAGGGCTGCCATCTAAAATTGTTTAATAGCCACAAGTACCTGGAGTGCAACTAGGGTCAGCAAGGGGGAATTATGGGGACAGATTTTGCTTCTGAGTAAAACCATCCTAATGATAGCTGTTGAAAGAATGAGCCTCCCGAAGGGATGGTGAGGTGCACAGTGAAGAAATTATTCTGGGATAGGCAGGGAGGGACGTCATCTAGGCATGGTGGATAGCCTTTTATGCCCTCTTGGCCCAGGCTCTGGTCACCTGACGTAGGCCTTGATGCTCATGCGGCCATTCTGGAGACTTGTGTCCACAGTGAGGTGGATGGGGTTGGGGGCCTCCCGGCTGTAGTACTCGTGGATCAGCACAGAGTGCTCTGTGATGTCATGGCCCGTGGCGTACCTGGAAAATGGAACACAACTGCAGATTCATGTCTATGTGTGATATCAGTACCAAGCACATTGATGGCACAGGTGTCTCCAGGGAACCTGGTCTATGGTAGTAACACCTAATGGTACCAACCCTCTGAAAAGAAGACTCGCACAATGAAAGCTACAATATTTTTTTTTTGTGTGTGTGTGGTGCTGGGGATCGAACCTAGAGGCAGTCTACCTCTAAGCCACACCCCCAGCCCTATTTTTCATTTTTTACAGAAACAGGGTCTCGCTAAGCTTCTGAGAGCCTTGCTGAGGCTGGCTTCAAACCTGTGATCCTCCTGTTTAAGCCCTACACAAGTACTGGGATTACAGGCATGCACCACCACACCTGGCTTCAAAACAAATATTCTTGATCTCAGATGACCAGAACTGCCAGTAAAGCACACTCAATTCATAGTTCCTTGAGATCATATGCTGTCAATACTCTGTCTCCAAGGGGAAGATAGGCTCTAATGATGACAAGAGCTTGGCAATCATTGAGAGATTTTCCATCCAGCTCTGCCCCTCCTCCTTGACTTACCAGCCCAGGATGAGCTCATTTGGAGAGACTTTTTTGTGCAATTCATACATGTTCTTAGCAAACTCCATGTCGACAGCCACCTAAGAGGAAAGGCAGGAAAGTAAACTATGAAGCTAGAAGTCCACAGAAAGACGGAATGAAAAGGACAAAGACCACCCCCAGCAACAAAAGAGGCCTGGAAAGTAAGGCAACGGAACAAAGCTCCTTGGCTGTAGGGAACCCAGTTATGAGCATAACACATTTTGCAGGACAGGCCTTTTGGCAAATGAACAGCTATAAAAAGTGGAGGGACAGCTCAAATCTCACTCACTTCATCTTCTGATTCATTGTGTGGCACCGAAAAGCAATTGGTGACCTCCACTGAGTGTTTGTCCACAGTTCCTGTGAAAGAGAGAATTATACATGTGTTATTTAATCCTAGGGCTCCCAATGGCCTCTGACTACTTCTGAAGGTTTCCTCAAGAATTAGTGAGAAGCCAGGCATGGTGGTGCACACTTGTAATCCCAGCATTTGGGAGGCTGAGACTGGAGGATCCGGGTTCACAGCCAGCCTCAGCTACCCAGTGAGGCACTCTGCAACTTAGTGAGACCCTGTTTCAAAATTAAGAATAAAAAAAAATAGGGCTGGGGGTATAGCTCGGAGGTAGAATGCCCCTGAGTTCAATCCCCAGTACCACACAAAAAGAGAAGAATTAGTGAGCACCAATCCACCTCCTTAGCTCCAAGCTGAGCATCACTGGAACCAGGATTCTCCAGAGAACTGAAACTCTGAGGTGATCCTCCCTCTATTATCAGATAGGATTCACTCTTACTTCAAAAAGGATTCTCTTTTGTCTGTTACTTTCTACTACCTGCACTTTCCAGACCTTCACTTTTTAGCTTGTAGGCTTCCTTCCTATAATTTAATTTGCAGAGCTCTCTGGAAGATTTTACGGCCAATACAGTAGCCTAATCTTATACTATTGAGTGTAGTTTTAGGGAGTGTTGCTTGTACTTCCTTTAGCAGAGCCTTAAGCCTGTCATCTTGCAGAAACCCCCTACCTGTGACCTTAAACATCAATGTCTATTGTTACCAAAAACTTTGTTCTTCTAATTGAGACTGTTACCCCACTACATTAGCCCCTTGATCTCACTAGGCCACCAGTTCCTTGACTTCTCCACTTTCTTCAAATCTACTGGCACCTCCTACTGCAGGCTTCAAGTGCATTCTTCTCCATCAGAGTTCAGTGCTGCCTACACCTACTAGTGCTTGTTTAGTCCAATCAACTATGGTTTCTGCTTCATTAGATAAACATGGTGGTGTTAGAGATTGAACAGAGGGGTATTCTATCTCCAAACTACGTCCTGTTTTATTTTTAAATTTTGAAACAGGGTTTTGCTAGGTTGCTGAGAGTCTCACTAAGTTGCCAAGGCTGATTTTGAACTTGTGACCTTCCTGTCAGCCTCCCAAGTACTGGGATTACAGGTGTGCGCCACCACGCCTATATATATTATCTTATTTGATCTCTCATGAGCTTTCAATAGACTTGATGACCTCCTTCATCTTAACACTTTCTTTTCCTTGGGCTTCTATGACACCAGTCTTTTCTAGATTCTTTCCTTCTCTTTTTATTCTTCTTTGCTGGCTACTCCAGGGACTATTCCAGTTTTCAGGGTTCTGCCTTAGCTCTCCTATTATTTCCTCTCTGCTCCTTTTCTAGGTCGGAGTCTGATACAGAAATATTTTTATTAATAAAAGTTTACATGCTCAATCATTTATGCATTATTTATGAATGCTTTCTTGCTACAAAGACAGAGCTGAGTAATTATGACAGCCACTGCATATAAAGCTTAAAATATTTACTATCTGGCCTGTTATAGAAATTCCTGATTTAGGTTTCATCCACTTTTATGATTTCAATTGCTTTCTATATTTTCTTTTCTTTCCTTCTTTTTTTTTTTTTTTGGTGTGGTACTGGGGATTAAACTCAGTGGCATTCTACCTCTGAGCTACACCCCAGCCCTATTTTATCTTTTATTTTTAAACAGGTTCTTATTAAATTGCAGAGGGCCTCGCTAAGTTGCTGAGGCTGGCCGTGAACCTGTGGTCTTCCTGTCTTAGCCCTCCAAGTACTAGGATTACAAGCGTGTGCTACCATGCTCAGCTTGCTTTCTATATCCTAATGGCATAATTCCTAAACTGACACTCTTGCCACATTTATTTTTCACTCTAGACTCCTTCCCACTTCTTATTCAGTAATCTACTTGACAACTCCAAGGGCATGCTCGATGAACATCTCAGGAGTATATACCAAACCAAAGCCAACCCATCCATTCCCTTTCTTCTTTCACACCTACCCAAAGATCTAGGAGTCATCCATGATACTCTCTTCTCTCTAATCCCTAACTTCTGAACACACCAAGTCTTAACAATTCTATTTCCTATCTTTTGGTTCATCTACTTCTCCCCACCTCCAACTCTCCAGTGCTTCCCTATTACTAGAGCAGCCTCTATTTGGTGTCCAACCACAGCTTATGTCTGTCTCTGGTTATATTCCTGAAATGCTGACCACTTCAAACAGTGGTCTTGCCAGGCTCTGTAACCCTCTTGTAATTGCTTTAGTGCCCAGCCCAACTTTCTGAAATAATTAAGTCTTCTGTATTTCCATGTCACTATGGCATCCTCCTATTAGAGCATTTATCACATTATAGTTTGATTGTTTGCATACAAGAATGTCTTTCCAAGCCAGGCACAGTGGTGCCCACCTGCAATTCCAGACTTGGGAGGTTGAGACAGGAAGATCTCAAGTCCAAGGCCAGCCTCAGCAATTCAGTGTGATGCTCAGGAACCTAGCAAGACACTGTTTCCAAATAAAATTAAAATAGGGCTGGGAGTGTAACTCAGAGGTAGAATGCTCCTGAATTCAATACGCAATACCATTAAAAAAACAAAAACAAAAACAAACTTCCCATCTCCAGCTTAAGCTTATTTGATCAAACTTTGAATTCTAATCTTGTAACAATTTTATGGTACATAAAAGGCACCAATGACTTCACTTAACCAAATGAAATATGTTTCACAAACTAATGTTAAACTGAGAAAATTATAAGTTCTGGTAAGTAGAGTCTGTGCTTCATTCTTCTGTAAACATTGCTCTATAACTTTGAGAGCATTGTATTGTAATTCACTTCGGTGGAGGACCTAAAGATCTAGATTATAGCTGATCTGATTGAGGTAACTATAATAATTGGGGCACTAATCATAAACTTTGGGTAGAAAACTCTTTCTTTAGTTAAATGGCTCCAGTTAGTTTGAAAAATTTGACAGCACAGCCTATGTATTTGTCTAGTGCCAAGTCAGTGATGCAAAAATCATTTGCTACAGAAGCTCACAACAAGGCAGTAAGAGAATGCCTTCATACTGTGGAGGTTAAGAATAGAGTAAGGGTAGAAATTTGGGAAGGAAGACTGATACATAATACTTTCCCTGGGAAACTGGAAGATGGGTAGAACTTAAAGATACAAATAAGAAAGCAGGGAAGGCACATGTGGTAAAGAGAATGCAAAGGTTTGGTTTGAGAAAAGACATGGTAAATTTAGAAAACAATCAAACTACTGGGCGTGGTGGCTCATGCCTGTAAACCCAGTACTTGGGAAGTTGAGACTGGAGGATCACAGGTTTGAAACCAGTCTCAGCAACTTAGTGAGACACTATTTCAAAGTAAAAAAAATAAAATAGGGTAAAGGTGTAACTCAGAAGTAGAATGGCCCTGGGTTCAATCCCCAATTACCCCCCCCCCCAAAAGACAATGAATCAATTTTTCTGTAATGTGATACTGTCAGAGAGTATGTACTGGCCTGATGAAGTAGATGGCAATCAACAACTATAACCACCAGCACAGTTAGATGCTTTCTGTAACAACAGTTCTCCCTGAGACTACTGTTAAAATAGCCCTTGAAAGAAACAGACTTTAGGCAATGTGTCCTAAGCACAAGTCTAATATTTAATGGAGTCCATCTACATATCTTGTTCTCTTTGTAACATACCAATTGTCTTCTTGAATTACAAATTCAAGAATAAGAAAGAAAAATGATCCACGCCAGTAGACTGGATTTACAAAGGTGTTTAAAACCTAGAACTAAGAATAGAAATGGATTTGATGGGACCAGCATCAAATTTCAGAGAAAGGAATTTATTATCAACAATCTCTCTTTAGTGCTTTTGAGTTTTACAAACTACTGATTTCCTAAATCTGGAACATAAGCAGAGAAAATATTATTCTTCAGTTTGAAGATTATGCCTAGATTTATAAAGAAATAATATAACTGTCTGTGTCCAAATGGAAAATCAGAAACAGCACTGGGGAGAACAGGGTATTAGGAACTAGTATTAGGGGAGCCTGAGGGACAAAGACTCAGGTCCAGAAATAGAATATTATAAAATCCTAAACGGGTTCCAGCCAAATTGTTACTTGTTGAAAGAAGTATCTTTTTTACAGATGTTACCAATTCCTTTGCCAAATAGTTACTTTTTTTTTTTTTTTTAATGCCTGGAAAACAAAGACATTTAGTCAGTGGATAGGGGGAGGAGTCAAGGGTTCTTAACTTCCTACCGGGCGTTTAAGTTCATATTTGGCAGAACGGGGCTTGGCATACTTAACATAAAATGCTGTTGAGAAAAACCTAAAACGTAAACGTCTCGGTACATACTATCTAGTAAGTGATACTACTCTTTGTTATATTCTACCTCGCTTAAAGTAAAGCAATCCAGCAGAGAAGAGAGGAAAGGTAAAGTCCCTTAGGAAGATAAGTTGCAGCAGAAAAGTGGTATAGAGAAATAGTTAAGATGTCAAGGGGATGGGAAGTTAGGACGCCAGGGATGAAACAGTTAATGAGAAGCGCGCAAGATAAATGAGAGACGGGAGGAAAGAAACAGCGTCATTTTTCTCTGACCACTCACCCAGCAGGGTTCCTATAACGCGGGCAGCACCCTCGTTGCGTCGCTCGTAGCTGTCCACGATCGAGGCCAGGATGACCGGGTGCAGCCTGACCACACGGCCGCCGGGGAAGGGCCCTGGGAGAGCGGGGCCCGGCAGCGAGGGCGCGGAGGTCGGAGCCGGGGCTTGCGCCGACGCCGGGGTCTGGCCAGGAGCCGCCGGCGTAGCCGCCGCTGCCGCCGGATCTGAAGAGGCCGCAGCTGGAGCAGCAGCCGGCGATGCAGCGGCAGCGGGCGCCGGAGCTGGCGTTGGCGCGGGAGCTGGGGCTGAGGGTGAAGCCGGGGCGACCGCTGGGGTTGGGGCTGGGGTCGGGGTGGCGGGAGGAGAACTTGCCGGTACTGCCGGTGTGGCCATCTTGTCCGAAAAGAGGGGCCTGGAGCGGAAGGGAGTAAGTTGGTGAATATCAGGAGCTCGATTGGTCGAATATATACCACGTGAGCTACCTATCAGTGCCTATTGGTTACTTCTCTGGGAACTGCAAATTCCGGCAGTTCGTAATTTCTTCCGGAGTTTGTGCTTTTTGCTTTTGGTCCGATGTGCACTCATTAAAAGGCGAGATAAATAGTTCCGAGTAAACTTGGGACCGCGTTAGAAGAGAAAATACTACACGTAGTTTGCACAGCTACAGTCAGGTGGAGCCAGAGAGTAGCGCAAAGGTGGCAATTCGCGTTTTAGATTTAAATGGAGTGGGGGTGGGAGGTAATGAATGTCAAAGGGCCCGTTAAGAATAAACTACTGCGGGCTTGTTGTTACTGGGTGCTTGCCTGTAATCCCAGTACTTGGGAAGCTGAGGCAGGAGAATCACAGGTTCAAGAACAGCCACAGGAATTTAGGCCTTCAGCGATTTAACAAGACCCTGTTTCAAGTAAAATAAAATAAATAATATAAAATAAAATAGGGCTGAAAGGTGTAGCTCAGAGGTAAAACCCCTCTGTGTTCAATACCCAGTAAACACACACACACACACACACACACACACACACACACACACACCTCTGTAGCTCTCAAAGCACAAACACAATTTAGTCACCAGATGTGTCTATTTGTAGGTGGTTGTTGTGGGGGGATTTTAGTTTGGTTGAATGTTATTCTTTTAAATTCTGCTAGACTAAATTCTTCTTTGTTTTCATAATTGTCTTCCCCCCAAATAGAGAAAGCTGTCACATTACTGAGGTTCACGTGTATAAATGAATCTACCCATATCTAATTTAATATAATTGTGAATTGATTTTGTCATGACTTTATTTATTTATTTATTTATTTTTGTGGAACTGGGGATGGAACCCAAGGGCATTCTACTTCTGAGCTACACCCCCAGCTCTATTTTTAATTCTTGTTTTTGAAACAGGGTCTCACTAAGTTGCAGAGGGCCTCACTAAGTAGCTGAGGCTGACCTTGAACCTGTGATCCTCCAGTCTCAGCTTCCCAAATGCTGGGATTACAAGCATACACCACCATGCCCTGGTCTTTTCTTGCATTTCTAGCCTGACCCCTCTATTGGATGCCTTTGGTCAATATTTAAATACATTGGTTCCTCTCCCATGTGAAAACAAAGAAAACCTTCCCTCAACCACACATTCCCCACATTGCCTAATTGCTTTTGTTGCTGAACTTCCTGAAAGTTTTGTCTCTACATGTTAACTTAATTTCTTTACCTTGTTTCCTTTCCTGAATTGATAGATCTTTATTTTATCAAATAATACGTGCTTATGGCTTAAAAATTCAACTAGCATTAAAAAGCTTATTCTTCCAAATAGTAGTCCTTCCCTCCCAATATCCTCATCCTTCTTCTGAGGCAAATGCTTCAGATTTTTACCTTTCTTCTAACATCTCTGCATCTCTACATAGTATGTGCATATCTCTACCTTTAGACTCACAATTTTATCCATTACTGGTTGACTTCCTATTCTAGTACATTCCACCACCATTTTTTTCCCCAATGTGGTTATATTATAAATTTTAGGTCAAAATTGAGTGGTTACATGATTATTTCTATGCAAACATTATTTACATCTGAGTGAATTGTTTACTATCCAGTTTTCCTGCTTTATTTTTATTTGTTTGTTTCTCCTAAAATATTGCCTTTTTAAACCTTGTTTTCTGGGGACTTACTACTTGTTTCCCACCTTCTGGTTGTCTTTAGACTCTTTCAGAAGAGCAGCAACATTAGTTAAACTACTGATCCTTTATTCTTTTTGTCTTAGAGACATTCTTTCTGGAGAAAGCCTTTCTTCTTGTGTCAGAGATTTTGGGGATTCTCAGTTCTTGAGGCCAGCTGAACAGGTGCTTGTTAGGAATTTGTTTTGATTCCTATGAAATGGAGCTCCCGTATTATTCCTTTTTCATTTTGGTGGAGCCCATCCTCCGGTAGTTCCAACAACTTAAAGAAATAGTGCAATGGCTGGGTGCGGTGGTGCACACCCTGTATTTGAGAGGCTGAGACAGGAGGATTGCAGGTTTGAGGTCTGCCTCTGCAACTTAATGAAACCCTCAGCAATTTAGTAAGACCCTCAGCAACTTAGAGAGAGACCCTGTCTCAAAATTAAAATAATGCTGGGGGGTGTGTAGCTTGGAGGTAGAATGCTTCTTGGAGGTAGAATAGGGTTGGGGGTGTAGACCAGAGGTAGAATAGTGCCCCCCCTCCAAAAAAATCCCAAAAGAATCCAAAAGAAATGCTGCAATGGCTGAAGATGTGGTGGGTGAGAGCACTCCAATTTCTTTGTCCTCTAGTCAAACTGCTCCAGCTGGGACCTGGGTCAAGTTGTAGAGAGGGCTAAGGAGGGACATGGAGTATCTGCCAGGTTTCTTTCTCTTTGTGACAGAATGGTTCACACATTCAGCTCCTCCCTTGTTTTTCAAGGAGATTGTTTGGAAGAATGAGGTCAAGTTTCTCCCTGGTGAGCAAGCGCTCATGCCACTGACAGATCCAATGTGTGGGTGTTTTCTTCATGCAGGATTAATGAGGTCCTTCATCTGTCCAGCCCCAACGTGTGCCAGGCCTGTTAGGAATCAAAGGGTAGGCACTCAGGTAGTCACACCTGTCTTTTTTAGTACTGGCACCAATAAGCAGAAGTGAACTAGTGAGTTTGAACTTAGAAGACCCAGGCTGGGTCTGCAGAGATGTCTGTCCAGGAAAGAGTCTGTTTCATCTGTTCTCAGTGCTCTGCTTGTTGGGCTCCTGCTCCAGGGAGCTGAGTCATCCCTGACCAGTTCCCCAAGTCTGAGCTTAGATAAATAGCTTGACCTGGAGTCTTCTTGGTGTGTTTCAGTATTGCCTTCCTTTCTTATCTGACTTAGCTTTACCAAAGTCAGAGCTTGCAGAGGACCTGAGTCTCCTCACATATCCTGAAACTTTGTGGTAAGCCCCCCATCCTGTCCCTGCCCCTCCCCCAGCAAAGCCTACTACCCCCAAACTCGCCTGTGACCTGCAGCCAAATCCCTTCTATACTAACATGTTTCTAGTATTTTCTATCCCCTATTGATACATAGTCAAAATTCTGATATTTGAATCTCAACAAACCTCTCTATTCACAAATTCTATTTTGGGCACTCTCAGACATTGAGCTATCAAGATGGATTCCCCATTGGCCTTAGAGAACAGGTATAATTCCAAAAGCTTTCTGTTAATAATAGAAAAAGACTTCTACCCTGCCAACATTTTAGTTACATATTCTAAACATAACCCAAAAACCTTGCTCTCCTCTGCCTGCTACTTTAGTATCTGTGTTTCTAGTTTCTAGTAGCACTTAGCCCAACTTCTTGGTAAGGTCTGTCTTCCATGTCTTTATCTTTTTAGTTCATTCTGTGTGTATGTATCTACCCAGGTCATAGGCAGTTTAAATCCTGCAGAGATAGAGACTGGAAGAAGGGAGGGGAGAGGAAGAGGGAGGAGGAGGAGGAACACATCCACACACCTTTCTGCTTATTTGCCAACACAATCACACATATCACCTGACAAAGAGGTAGAGGGGAATGACCAGACACATTCCCCTGCTGTCTCAGCTGCCAGCCTTTCTTGGCACTTTGTGTGCATCCTGTCTCTTTGTGGCTGCGCAACCTGCCGAGCACCCAGAAAGCCAAGTGGTGGAGGTACCTCCTTGCTGCTCTCTTCTCAGCAGCAAACCTCTCCTCCCCACACCTTCTCCAGGTTGCTGGTCTGAACTCCACCTTCGCCTCCCACCACCATGGCCTCAGCCCTGGCCCACGACCCCCAGGAAGCACTGCTCTGGGCTTTGAGTGACCTTGAAGAGAACAGTTTCAAGGTACTCAAGTTCCACTTACGGGATATGTCCCTGGCTGAGGGCCAGCCCCTCCTGGCCCGAGGGGAGCTGGAGGGCCTGAGTCGGGTGGATTTGGCATCGAGACTGATTTCGGTGTATGGAGCACAGGAGGCTGTGCGAGTGGTGCTCAAGGGCTTGAAGGCCATGCACTTGATGGAACTTGTGGACCAGCTCAGCCACGTTTGTCTGAATGGTGAGTGTGGCAGGGGAGGGGAGGTCTGATGGCCCCAGAGCTGCCCTCCCAGTGTGTTTTCTAGAGACTCCCATAGCCTGTCATTTATGCCTCTCTCACCATGCTCTCTCCTTGCATGGGAGTCCCAATGTTCCAGTGTCTTAGGTGGTCCCCAGCTGATGGTTCCCACAAATGCTGGATGGAGATCTTGAATTGAGAGCAGGGACTTGTTTATGATCTTATGATCATAAAACCCCATCTCTACCTCCAGTTGCTGTGCCACAGAAGGGAAGGGAATAAAGGAAGGGGCTTAGAGATAGGGGATGGTGTAGGGATTTCTACTAACCAGAAGAAATGGCATTAAGGTGTGGGTCAGACCCATCCGTGGCTGCTACTTGGCAGGTGGCTAGGCTGCTTCTCAGAGAGGGCAGTTTTCTGTACCCCTGCTTTCAAGGAGCTGGTAGATGCCACCCCAGAGAGTGAGGTGGGCATGGAGCCGAAATAGCAACCTGTTCCTTCTACCAGGATGTCAGGGGGAGGGAGGGATCTGTTGGTGCTTGTGTTCTATCCCATAGGATCCTTTCTGTCTTGAGAGCCCCTATACTAGATAGAAATGGGAAGGGTCATGGGCCCAAAGTCATGGCTCCTGCTTGGAAGTTGGTTTATATTTGGCATCTGGTCTACCCTTTACCAAGAACAGGTTCCTGCTACTTTAGCACTCTCCAGTCCCCCTTTCCTTTCTTCTCTCTGTCCTACCTCTTCCCATGGGGACATTTCACATGAACACCCAGACACGTATGCATTGTCACACACAGACACTTTTGCACATGCACATATTGGATATACATTCTGGCCTATGCACACTCCCATACTTTCCCTGCATAACACGTGAGTTTTCTCCAGCACATTCCCATGAACATGTGTACATACACTCACACCCCACAAATTTCCCCCCACAATATATACCCTTACACACTCAGAAACTTTCTCTCTCATATATGTATGCAATGGTCTTTCTCCATGAAGCCAGAAATATACTTTTCAGGTTATACAAGTGAGGATAGAATAACACTACTAAGTAGAGCCAGAGTTTGAAGGGCCCATTTTGCTCTTTTTTTTGCTTCCATTTCGCCACCATCTGAAACTCCATTTTTCTGACTCAGATTACAGAGAGATATACCGAGAGTATGTGCGCTGCCTAGAGGAGAGGAGAGAAGGGGGAGTCAACAGTAACTACACCCAGCTGCTCCTGGTGGCCATGCCCAGCTCAGAGGGCCCAGGAGCGACTGCCTGCCCGGACCTGCAGCAGGAGCTGGAGCCTGTCAAGGTGGAGGCTTTATTTGGTCCAGAGGGAAAGCCCTATCCAGACCCATCTGTAGTGGTGTTACAAGGATCTGCTGGAACTGGAAAGACAACCCTGGTCAGAAAAATGATGCTGGACTGGGCTACTGGCAAGCTGTCCGCAGGCCGGTTTGATTATGTGTTTTATGTGAGCTGCAGAGAAGTGGTTCTGATAAAGGAGTGCAATCTGCCGAAGCTTGTCTTGTGGTGTTGTGGGGATAACGAAGCCCCTGTCAGAGAGATTTTGAAGCAGCCAGAGCGGCTCCTGTTCATCCTGGATGGCTTTGACGAGCTACAGAGGTCCTTTGAAGGGCAGTTGAAGAAGTGGGTGTCAAGTCGCAAGGAGAACATGCTGCATCTTTTAATTAGGAGAAAGTTACTCCCCACGTGCTCCCTTCTCATTACTACCCGGCCCCCTGCTTTGCAGAATCTGGAGTCCATGCTGGGTCAGCGGCGCCATGTCCATATCTTAGGCTTCTCTGAGGAGGAGAGGGAAAAATATTTTGACATCTATTTTAAGGATGAAGAACAAGCCAGAAATGCCTTTGCCTTTGTACGAGGAAATGATGTTATCTACAAAGCATGTCAGGTTCCAGGCATTTGCTGGATGGTTTGCTCCTGGCTGAAGGGCCAGATGGAACGAGGCCAGGAAATCTCAGAGTCACCTAGTAACAGCACTGACATCTTCACAGCTTATGTCTCCACCTTCCTGCCCAGCGATGACAATGGGGACTGCTCTGAGCTTACCCGGCACAGGGTCCTGAGGGGTCTGTGCACCTTGGCAACTGAGGGCATCCAGCAGCAGAGGTTCCTATTTGAAGAGGCTGAGCTCAGGAAGCACAATTTAGATGGCCCTCGCCTTCATGCTTTCTTGACCAGCCATGATTACCAAGAGGGACTTGATATCAAGAAGTTGTACAGTTTCCGCCATGTTAGCTTCCAGGAATTTTTTTATGCCATGTCCTACCTGTTGAAGGAGAACCAGGGTCAACTGGGGAAAAAGACCCACAGAGAAGTGGACAGGTTGCTGGTGGTAAAGGAGCTGAAGGAGAATGAAGAGATGACCCTCAGTATGCAGTTTTTATTTGATATATTGAAAAAAGAGAGCTTCCTGAGCATGGAGCTCAAGTTCTGTTTCAAAATTACTCCCTCTGTAAAGCAGGATCTGATGCATTTTAAAGAACAAATGGAGTCTATAAAGCACAACAGGTCCTGGGAATTGGAATTCTCCCTGTATGATACTAAAATAAAGAATTTCCTCAAAGAAATTCAGTTGAGTGACTTCTCAGTAAGGATGAAACATGAAAAGAAGCAAGAAAGGAAACATTCAAATGAGAGTGGCCCATTTTCCATCAGTAGCAACTTGAATGAAAAGAAAGTGGAGCAACAATGTCATCATGAGGAAAAAGGTGCTCTAGCAGGGATACGAAGGGAGACTTCTAATGGAAAAGATAGGACAGAGGAAGTAGACCAAGAAGTTAGGAGAAGCGGGATGGGAAGCAGAGACAAGGGGGCAATAGAGATGAAGGGTCAGAAGGGTGGTGGAGTAGAGAGAGAGGAGGATGGAGAAAGACTGAGTAAAAAGCATTAAGAGTTGAGACATTAGACTAATGGGTACCAGAAAGACCAAAGGACAGAGAAACAAATAGAAAAGAGACTTAGATAACTGAGGGTCAGAAGGCTTGGCATAACCCCAGGGGAGAGGCCATGACAAATGAGTCTTTAGAAACAATCATCTTTTACCATGAATGGCGTAGTATCTTTCCCTCCAGGTGCTGTTTATGACCACCGATAGTGTAAAGACGAGTTTCAGTAGCTTCTCTTATGTGTTAATGTAATGATGAAGCCTTTCATTCTGATGTTTGACTCTTTTCAATAAAATTAATTATTTGCAATACTAAAGTGTGAATTGTGGTCATTTTGTAAAATATGGGTGAATATGGAGCAAACTATGTCAATATTTAAGGTAAATATTATACTGTGGCATATGAAATGTCCATTTGACTCTGTAATCATGGTCCACTGCTGCTTAAATAAAGAGTAGCTTCTCATCCTTTTTGGAAACTTCTAGAATTTCCATTTGTTGGAAATAAGGCTTGGCTTGTCACATGCCTGATCTGTGGTCTTGGAAACTCTACTGTGACTTTATTC
>PVLC010031334.1:0-18807 GCA_004027655.1 Graphiurus murinus
TTCCAAAGCCTCTTCTCCCAGCCCCTGCCCTGTGTGGCTTCCTTTCTGGCTCCCAAATTCCCTCCTCCCCCACAGAAGCAGAAGCTAGAAGGCCTGGTGTGGCGGCCACTCTGCGCCCTGGCCAAAGCCCTGATCGGCCCTCAGAACCTGATCAAGAAGCGTCTGGACAAACTACTGGACTTTGAGCGGGTGGAGGAGAAGATGCTGGACGTGGGCAGCGTGACCTATGAGGAGAAGGAGGCCCAGCACACGTACCAGGCGCTCAACTCCCTGCTGGTGGCCGAGCTCCCACAGTTCAACCACCTGGTCGTGCAGTTGCTGGGCCAGATCCTGCGCACCTTGGCGGCTCTGCAGAGGGACCTTGCACAGCAAGTGCTGCAGAGGGCAGCGGGCAGCATGGCCCAGGTAATCTTGCTGGGAGGCAAGGCCCCAGCCCCTCCAGCCAGCTGTTTGCAGGGTGGGATGGAGAGAGTCTGAGCCTTCTAAATAGGCTCTCGGGCGCCTAGGAAAGGCCGTGGGGAAGGTCTAAGTCTTTCTCATGCCTGTTCTCCCTCCTTAGTGGAGTCAGACTATGAAGGCAAGGATGGGACAGAGCTCCTGCGACATCCCAGGTTCTCAAAAGCAGAGAAGGCTTTGCTAGGAAAATAGCAAACTTGGGGACCTATCCCTGGAATACATTACAAATTGGTGACAGAGACAGGAGGTCCTTTCTACATGGTCAGCAGTGTCTCAAGTTGGTGTTACTGCTACTGCTTCTGACAGCCACCTCCTTGTGAGTGCTTGTTGTGTACCTTTCCATGCATTATCTCATGGAATCCTCACAGCAGCCCTACAGAGTAGCTATTATTATTATCTTCATTTAAAAAGTAAAAAAGAATCCAGGCATATGCTTATAATCCCAGTACTTAGGAGGCTGAGACAGGAAGATCACAGATTGGAGGCCTTAGTGAGACCCTCAGCAACTTAGACCCTGTTTCAAAATAAAAAAATAAAAAGGACTGGAGGTATAGCTCAGAGGCAGAAGGCTCCTGGGTTCATTCCCCACTACTAAATGCAAATAAATAAATAAAATTAAAAAAAACAAGGCCCAGAAAAATTAAGTAGCTCACATAAGGCCACACAGCCAATAGCAGGCTTTGAACCTTGGCTGTTTAATTCCAGAGCCTGGGCTCTCTACACAGTGCTCAGCCTGTAAAAGGTGTGATTAGCTGAAAGCATAAATATATTCCAAAGAGGTTTGGACAGACTTCAAAATGCAACTTTCAGGTCAGAATTCTGAGGACTTCCATTGGTCTAGGAAAGACTTCCCAGCTGCTTCCGCATCTTGCTCTGTGATGTTAACATCAGAGTGCATGGGCCAGACCTCGGGTGGAATTCGGTGTCCTTGTACCATGTGCTGTCCCCTGTGTTTCATCTTCCCTGGCTCAGCTCAGCTTGCCCATCTTTTTTTTACAGTACTGGGGACTGAACTCAGGGGCATTCTTTTTTTGTTGTTTTTTTGTGTGTTTTTTTTGTGGTACTGGGGACTGAACTCAGGGGCATTCTACCTCCGAGCTATACCCCAGCCCTATTTTTTATTCTTTATTTTGAAACAGGGTCTCACTAAGTTGTGGAGTGCCTCACTAGGTAGCTGAGGCTGGCCTCGAACTCGGATCCTCCGGTCTCAGCCTCCCAAATGCTGGGATTACAAGCGTGCGTCACCACGCCCAGCTAGGGGCATTCTACCTCCAAGTTACACCCCCAGCCTTATTTTTTAAATTCCTCTAAGATTTGCCTCCCCACCCTCATCATCTCATCAACCCAGAGCAGAATCTATACCTGTACTCCCTCTGACACACCATCTTTGAGTGACCACAGTCCCTTTGCACAAGCTCCTCCTCCTCAGCCTGGAAGGCTCCCTCCAGTGTCCCCCAGGCTTTCACAGTGTCTAGCGTACAGTGACAGATGACCGAAGCTTGGAATTCCTCATCCCCAGGTGGGAGACTCCATCTCCCCACCCTTTCTACCCTAGCAGCCTTCAGATGTATTTCAGCTGAGCCCTCCAGAGCCTGCCTCCTGTTGGGGTGACTGGAGGAAGCATCTCCCCAGTCGGGAGGGCTGGCACCATGGCCCTTATCTTTTTGACCCCACCAGATTTAGTACAGAGTTCTGTCTGAGAATCTCTCTGTCTCTGTCTCTGTCTCTCGCTCATACTGGGAATTAAACCCAGAGACATTCTACTTCTGAGCTACACCCCCAGTCCTCCTTTATTTTTTATTTTGAAACAAGGTCTTGCTAGGTTGCTGAGAGTCACTACTTGCTGAGGCTGTCCTTAAACCTGTGATCCTCCTATCTCAGCCTCCCAAGTACTAGGATTACAGGTGTGTATCACCACACTCAGTCTGAGACTTTTTTTGTTTTGTTTTGTTTTTTTCCTTTTAGAATCTTTTTTTTAAAAAAATTTTAATTGGTGCATTGTAATCATACATCTTTGTTAGGTACAAGCTGGTATAGGTAAAGGCATACATGCACATATTTCTCATTTAACCCTTCCCCAATTCCCACCTTACTCCTTCCTCCAGACTTTTTGAATTAAATTAGGCCTAAACCATCTGTAGAAAGAGTGTTCATCTTTCCCAAAAGCAGAAGAGTAAATCTGATGAGGATCTGATAAGGTTGTCTTTTCATGGAGGCCGGGATGTGCAGGGCTGGGAGTGGCCCAGATGTCAGTAGGGGAGGTCTAGTCTCCAACAGTAAGAAAGGAAGGCCTTTCCTGATTGGTCCTGTGGACTGTTAGGGCCTGGCGAGGGTCCCCACCAGTCTGCTTATCTGTGTTCAGTGGTCCCTTCACCTGGACCCGTCCCTGTGGGCAGCTTGGAAAGGGTTGTGAGGCAGAAACCACCTCTCTGCAGCCTGGGAAGAAAGGCTGTAGGTCAGAACTAAAGTAACAGCAGGTGATCCTCAGAGAGTAGACATGCTTCCCTTAGCGGTGGGTCAGAGAGTAACATGCCCCCCTTAGCGGTGGGGTGGAACTCCTTGGTTGTCCTGTGAGAATGCAGGATCCTTAACAGTGTCAAGATCTCAGGACAGCACTACTCAGAACTCCCTGGGTTGCAAGGAACATGCGCCCAAACCAACCCCGCTGAGCATAAAGAATGCATTGATTTGTGTAACCGGGGGCTCCGGAGGGGGTCAGAGCTCAGGCTGGGCCTCATGCAGGACAAGGAATGGGTTCAGGGTTCTGGCTTTCGCTACTTCTCCTGGCTCTGTTTCCCTCTCCAGGTTGCCTTTAACTTCAGGAAGGGTTTTTCCCTGAATGATGGGAGTGGTGGCTAGGGAGAGCTCTAATTGCGGACCTTTACATCTGATAATCCAAGGGAAGAGTGCTCCTTGCTCTCCCAGCCTTCATAGACTGCATCTGGTAGGAGGGTTCTGATTGGCTTTGCTCAGATCTATTGTCTCCTCTTCGACCAATAGCTGTGGTTATAGGGAAGGGATGCCAGGACCAGCAGTCCATGGCTAGAGCACCACGACAGGCAATAGTACTGCACCATCAGAGAGCAACACTTGCTTGAAGGACACTGGGCTGGTGGCAGACAAAAAGGCCCGCCCTCACACATCTGGGGCTGGAACGGGGCGGCCAGGATTCCTTGCTGACAATGTCTATCCCTCTCAGCTGCCCCACCACCATCTCTCTGAGCTGGCCTTCAAGAAGCTGGTGGAGGACATGCTGGGCCAGACCAGTAACCAGCTTCACTCCTTTCGAGAGAGCTTTGAGAAGGTGCTCCCACCTCCCACTGAGCAAGTAAGTGTCTCTGCCTCTCCCTAAAGACTGTCCAGTTCTTCACCTGCCAGCTGGGGAGGCTCAGTACCCCCGTCCCCCCTGTGCTTTCCTTTCTCTTTTCCCAGTATTTCCTGTTACTTCAGGCACAGTTTCCTCCCCACCCTCTCTTCCTCTCTGTGAGCTGGGGTTGGGTAGGATATACCCCCCGCCCCACTCTTCAAGACCAGCAGGCAGAGGGGCCCCACAAGCTCTTGGGTCAAAAATAAGAAAACCCAACATTTAAATATCAGCAAAATTAGACAAAAGGATGGGCAAATGGTGCTAACATCCCCAAACCAGAAACTTCCTCAAATTTTTATCAAAATGGATTAGTTCCCTGGCCACTTTTTGTTGTTGTTGTTGTTGTTTTGTTTTTGTTGGCATGTGTGTGGTACTGGGGACATTCTACCTCTGAAGTCCACTCCCAGTCCTTTTTAATTTTTGTTTTGAAACAGGATCTCACTAGATTCCTGAGAGTCTCACTACATTGCTGAGACTGTCCTCAAACCTGTGATCCTCCTGTCTCAGCCTTCCACCGGCTTTAAAACCAACATTCAAGCTGGGTGGCGCACTTGTAATCCCAGCATTTGGGAGGCTGGGACCAGAGGATCCAGGTTCGGGGCCAGCCTCAGCTACCTAGTGAGGCACTCCGCAACTTAGTGAGACCCTGTTTCAAAATAAAAAATAAAAAATAGGGCTGGGGGTATAGCTCAGAGGTAGAATGCCCCTGAGTTCAATCCCCAGTACCACAAAACAAAAACAAAAACAAAAACAAAAAACCAAAAAAACCCACCAACATTCAAAATGAACAAAAAGTTCATAAAAATTATTTAAATATTTTTGATATTGCATTGCAAAGAATACTGCATCAATGGTGGCTTACACAGCTGAAGAGTGCACAGGGTGGTCAGTGTTTTGGAAATAACTGGAACAGGGTTCCCAGAGTGTAACAAAAGCTGGATCTGAGAAGACTGAAGGTATGTGTTCAGTTGCATGTGAGAGGGGAGGCGAAGGACTATGAGATGGTACCAGGATTCCCCAGAAGGGACAAAAGGCCCCCGGGTCTTTGCAGAGAAATGAATCAAGGGCCAGCAGAGCAGGGCAGGTAACGCTGGAGGGCAGAGAGCAGTAGGGATGAATCTGCCACATGGGGGGGATGACTCATAGGCCCACAGTGTCCCCACCTCCCACCCCCAGTGACAGCTGCCCCACAGAGGTCTGATGTTGGTGCATCATGGACCCTGAACCTGGGGAAAAGAAAAGGAGCAGAAAAAAGAGAATAGCAGTTACACAACACACCCTGGCAACCTCTTCTCTCTTTCTACTTAAAACAAGTTAAAATGACATTTTTCTTATTGGAGAAGCAATGCATCCTTATTGTAGAAAATATGAGAAGATATAGAAAACATTGGAAGGGCCTCTAACCCCAGTGTGTGTTGCAAGTTGGTAGGAGGAGACACCCTCTCCAGGCCTTCCACTCGGCCACACCCCTCCCCCTCTGAATTCCTGACTGACCTGGCTAAGGGTGCAGAGCCCAGCAAAAGTGAGGCGACCCTCAGGGCAGGAGCAGGGTGTGGTCTCTTTATATGCCCTCCCCCGGGGCCTTTCAGGGGTACTGCTGTTCTCTGCAGTTGTGGGAGTGGACTGACTGGAGAAAGAAAGCAAATGTCAGCTCCCACTGGCTGTCACTACCCCAGCACCACTGTTCTGAAACAAAGCTGCCCTGAATCTACACATGTGTTTGAAGACCTGTTTAGGAATATCAAGCTATCTTGATGATGATAATCATTCCTCCTCCTCTTCCTCCTCCTCCTCCTCCTCCTCCTCCTCCTCCTCCTCCTCCTCTTCCTCCTCTTCTTTCTTTCTTTCTTTCTTTCTTTCTTTCTTTCTTTCTTTCTTTCTTTCTTTCTTTCTTTCTTTCTTTCTTTCTTTCTTTCTTTCTTTCTTTCTTTCTTTCTTTCTTTCTTTCTTTCTTTCGTGTGATGCTGGGAATTGAACTCAAGGCCTCGCACATGCTTGGCCAAAGCTCTATCACTGAGGTTTGTCCCTATCCCTGTCCATATGCTTTTTTTTTTCTGGGGTGGGGGGAGCTCAGGAATTGAACCCAGGGGTGCTCTACCACTGACCTACATCCCCAGCCCTTTTTATTTTGAGACAGGGTCTCATTAAATTGCCCAGGCTGACCTTGAACTTGTGTCCTCCTGCCTTGGCTTCCCAAGCAGCTGTGATTACATGTGTGTATTTTTTCACCTGGTTCCTGTTCTGTTTCTTAATCCTGACTCTGTATCCCCATTGGGGTAAGGATATGGCAGAGAGAGTGTGTACCCAAATATCCCTGGTGGACATTTCTGCCTGCTCCAAACCCAATACCTCCCTTGCAGAAATAAACACATAGAATGTATTACAATGCACATGTGTGCATAATACAGTACATGTATATATATAGTAAATATAGAAATGTATTTACAATGTACAATATAGTACATTTAGTTTTTTGTTGGTTTTACAAAAAAAGGATATCACTCAAGTCTCTTCTTGCTGACCCTTTTGCTGGAAACAGTGAATGGAAAAACAAAGGAAATGGCAGGAGGTTTTTGGATAAGCTGAAAGTGTCCTGAATCACTGTCTCCAGCTAGCCGGCACTTCCCTCTGAGTCAAACCTCTCCTGTGTTTCTGCTGCACCACGCACAAGGCTCTCTTCCAGTGCCTCAGACCTGGTGCGCACCCAGTGCATGCTGTGGGCTGGAGGCTCACAGAGTGGAAGAGAACATGCCCCGCCCCCACACACTCGTGAGGGGCCACATGTGCCCGTCCTGCGCTGCCACTTAAGAAGCCAAGTGATGAGGACCGCTGCCCAGGAAGCTCACTGCTGAGTGGAGTGGAAAGACTTAGGAAGGCATTTTCCTGTGGGACACCTTCACCTGATGTCATGTGCACTTTAGGGCTGTCCTAGGAGTTTTGTACCTGAGAAGGTCCAGAACTTGAATTCCTATTTTAGAGAACCCGAGAAGTTCCTTCTGAAATGCCTTTGGATGCTAAGATCCAACCATCCACTGACAGAGCTAGGCGGGGCTGGGAGGGACCCCTGGTTTTCAGCTCATGTGGGCGCAGGCCTTGACACTTAATTTAAGCCCTGTGTCTATCTCTGTCCTTCCTCTTCCCAGCCACTCCTTCCAGGCTCTGAGCGCCAGGTGCAGGCTCTCCTCAGCAGGTATGGCCCCGGGAAGCTGTACCAGGTGACAAGCAACGTCAGCGGGGCTGGGACCCTGGACCTGTCATTGCCACGGGGCCAAATCGTGGCCCTCCTTCAAAACAAGGACACCAAGGGCCACAGCAGCCGCTGGCTGGTGGACACTGGGGGTAGGTCGGCCTTCAGGGAAAATCTCCACTGAAGCAGTGGGGAGACGTGGGCATTCTTGTGGGCTGTGCAGATCCATGGAGGAATGGGCACAGGTGACAGACGCAGGGCCTGCAGTGCAGTCAGCTTAGTGTCACGCAGAGGGGCAGGAAATGCCAAAAGCAAGAATCAGTCTTCCCTCGAGACATCTATTGTCCAGCACCTGTGTTCTGGGTGCTGTGAAGATAAGACAAGGACGCTGCGTTGGAGACTTCCCAGACTGATGGAGGGGACAGATGTGTGGAGACAGCTTCCGCAGTGTCCTGGAAATGGAGATATGCACAAAGAAGGGACACTTGGATCCTGGCTGCACTGACAGGAGTCACATGTCCCAGTGTGGACAGTGATGAGCTACTCAGGTCTAGGTGCTTCTGTGTAACCAGGGTGAAGGCAAGTGGTACTGTGAACCCAAAATGGTATAGAATTATGGGTAGGGGACCCACAGAACTTTGTTTTCCCCTTTGGACAGTCTATTATAATTGACACTTAACTATTTTAAAGTTTATTAGAGCTGGGTATGATGGCACATACTTGTAATCCCAGTATTTGGGAGGCTGAGACAGGAGGATCGAAGGTTTGAAGACAGCCTTGTCAATGGAGCAACCTATTGAGGCCCAGTTTCAAAACAAAAAGTAAAAAGTGCTGGGGGTGTAGCTCAGAGGTAGAATGCCCCTTGGTTCAATTCGCAGTACATCAACAAAGTTTGTTGGAAAAAATATATAACTAGTCCATAAATGTGATTGTATTCATATTATTACATAGTACAAGGGCAAGTTTTTAAGTCAGTCAGTTTTTAAAAATTAACAAAATGAGCCAGGCATGGTGGCTCATGCCTGTAATCAGTACTTTGGAGGCTGAAACAGGAGGATTGCAGTTTCAAAGCCAGCCTCAGCAACTTAGTGAGACCCTGTTTCCAAAATAAATAAATAAATAAATAAATAAATAAATAAACAAACAAACAAATAAATGGGGCTGAGGAAATAACTTGGGAGTAGAATGCACTTGGATTCAATCCCCTGTACCACATAAATAAATATTAAAAGAGGGGTACAAATGGGCAGAAATCACAAAAGAGCACTCTGATGACTTCAGTAGGGAAATAACAGGATGGGTATTAAAGCAAGCGCCCTGGGCCCTGAGGACTGCGTTTGGAACCCAGCTATACCACTTTCTCAGCGGTGCAATCTCAGGGGAGTCATAGCTGCTCTGAGCTCAGCTGGCTCGATGTTAAGACAGAGATAATGGCACCAGCAACCTGGAGAGTTGATGTGGAGACTGGACTCGCATGGGGCAGTGATGGCCTTCCCAGGGATGGGGGTGGTTGCTGCACGAGAAGGAGCAGGCCACAGGAGAAGAGCCAGGCGGTCTCTGCCTCCAGGGAGAGGCGGTCCCGGTCCCGGGAAAGGCAGTCACTAAAGGGACGTGGGGCGGCGGTGCCCGCACCAGGACAGCAGTTTTCATACTTGTCATCTGTGTCAGAACTGTTTAAAATAGAGTGGGCTACAGTAGGGGATGAGTCCCTTATTACTGGGGGTCAGCAAACAGAAGGTAGAAATAGTGAATGTGGGGGGGCGGTGCTGGGAGGGGACCCTGTCAGGTCCCCTTGGGTGCCGAGAAGCTGTGTTGGGGACACTTGCATTCAGTGACTTTAGAGGCATGGGAAGGGGGCCAACAGCCAGGTGACCTCCTTCATGTTCCCTAGGACATCGGGGGTATGTGCCAGCCAGCAAACTGCAGCTGTACCATGTCGTTCCCACTGAGAAGGAGCTCAGCAAGCAGGTGGGGCCTCGTGAGGACCTCCGACATTCAACACCAGAGCCCACCCCAGCCCCCATCCTCCCCGTCCCAGCTGAGGTCCAGGTGAGCAGCGAGAGGGCTGCGGCGCGCCTCCCCTTCACCCCCTGGACTGGCCTCCACCGGCAAAGTCCACACTCTTCCTGTCTGGAGAGGTCCCCACCTTGTGAAACCAGTGGCCATGCCGATGTCCTGGAGAAAGGGGCCTCGTGAACAACAGAGAGCCAACCCGCCAGCCCCACCAGCAGGGCGAGCAGGGGTCGTCCATTCATTCCATACTTGCCAGCCGTGGTGCTGGATGGGATGGGGAATGATGCACAAAGTCAGTCATGGTCCTCGCCCGCCTCAAACTGGGAAAGCAGTGACTAAGAACGACAAGAATAACTGTGAACTGTAGCAGCAGTGACGGGGGCCAGAGCCCTAGCTGTGGAGAGGTTTTTCTGAGAAGAGTGATGCTTTCTTGCCAGGCCCAGTGTGCATGCCTATAATTCCAGTATTGGGGAAGCAAGACAGGAGGATTCCAGGTTCAAGGCCAGCACGGAGTAACTTAGAGAGACCTTCAGCAACTTAGTGAGCCCCTATTTAAAAATAAAATAGGGCTGGGGGTGTAGCTCAGAGGTTCAATCCCCAGTAACCCCCCCCCCCCCAACAACAACTTTGCTTTCTGTCCATTAGGCAGGGTGAGCAGGAGTACACTGGATAAGGGAGTACACAGGAGCACAGGTGGCACAAGCTCTTCTGGAAGCAGGCACAGCACAGGCAAAGTCCAGTAACCGCAGAGCACAGGCCTGTGTGGGCGGGGGACAGTGAGGGACAGGTAGGGTGAGGTGCTGCTGGCAAGGTGGCTGGGGACAGGCCAGCAGGGCCCATGGCCTTGGCAAGGGTGTCAGTCTTTCTCTTAAAAGCAACTGGATACATGTACATGCATGTTGGTGGCAGGATTAAGGATTATTCTGTGTGTGTGTGTATGTGTGTGGTACTGGGGATTGAACCTACGGGCATTCTATCTCTAAGCTACACCCCCAGCTCTATTTTTATTTTTATTTCCTATTTTTTGTTTTATTTATTTATTTTTGTGGTACTGGAGATTGAATCCAGGGGCATTCCACCTCCGAGCTACACCCCCAATCCTATTTTTAATTCTTTATTTTGAAACAGGTAGTTTTTTTTGTTTTAGTTTTAGTTTTAGTTTTTGAGGTACTGGGGATTGAACTCAGGGGCATTCTATCTCCGAGCTACACCCCCAGCCCTATTTTTTATTTTTTATTTTTGAAACAGGGTTTCACTAAGTTTTGGAGAGCCTCACTAAGAAGCTAAGGCTGGCCTTGAACCTGCAGTCCTCCGGTCTCAGCCTCCCAAGTACTAGGATTACAAGTGTGCGCCACCATGCCCAGCTTTTATTTTTATTTTGAAACAGGGTCTCATTAGGTTGATGAGAGTTTCACTACTTGTTGAGGCTGTCCTCAAACCTGTGATCCTCCTGTTTCAGCCTCCCAAGTACTGGGATTACAGGTATGCATCACCATGCCCAGCTGGCATTATTCATAAGAACCCAATACTTTTGATGCGCAGAATGTGATATATCCATACAACGGAGTATTATTCAGCCATAAAGGGGGATGAAGTACTGACACATGCTACAAGCATGAGTGGGCCTGGACCACATACACTAAGTGAAAGAAGTCAGACACAAAGGACCACACACTGTAGGGTTCAGTTTATACGAATGTCCAGGGTAGGCAAACCCACAGAGTGAAAAAGTAGATTCGTGTTTGGTGGGGCTGAGGGGAAGGGAATAGGGAGTGACTGCTTCTTTGGAGGGATGCTGGAATGTTCTAGAATTCATGAATTGTACATGTTAAGAAGGTAAAGGCTATGGGCATGTGAATTATATCTTTAAAAAAAAAAAGAGTCAGGTGTGGAGGCTGGTAATCCCAGTACTTGGGAGGCTGAGACAGGAGGATTGCAGGCTTGAGGCCAGCCTCAGGAACTTAGCAAGACTCTCTGCAACCTAGTGAGACCTTGTTTCAAAACAAAAAATAAAAAGGGCTGGGGTGTGGCTCAGAGGTAGAATGCCCCTGGGTTCAATCCCCAATATGGGGGGGGGGGTGACAAGAAGCCCCCTGGAGGGCTGGGCTTTGCAGGGGTGGAGTCCTTGGGGGAGAAGCACTTGCTAGGCGGGGTCATTGTGACCACTGGGCCAGCAGCAGCAGTGGAGCGAGAGGTGGGGCCTGAGCAACAGGAAGGGTCGGGACAGAGAGGCGGGCGGCATTGGCCACGGATGCCTCAGCCCAGGGTGCTCGGGATCCTGGCGCCACTGCCTGGGTTGGCCTAGGAGCGTGGAGAAGTCACCCACCGCGAAGGCCGAGACACCCCCATGTTAGCCAGGAGCGGTGAGCCAGGGGCTCCCAAAGGGACTCACCACCCAGCTCTGCCCCAGCCCCTCTCCTCTGGGGAAGGGGTGGAGGTTTCCACTGCGGCCCAGCTTAGGCCAGTGTGGGTGGGACCTCAGGAAGCCCCGCCCAGGACCTCCCAGGGTCCCCCTCAGTTTTCCATCTGCCCAGACATATCAGCGCTTCTTTTCCACTCCTGGGGTCTGTGGCACTCACCTGGGGTCCTTCCATGCTGCTTATTGTCCTGAGGCCTGGCCATCAGTGGAATAGTAATGGGAAACAGAATCAAAGTAGCCTGCACTTATTAGGCCCCTACTATGTACCAGGCACTATGTGAAACCCTATGTATGCACTTGTTCATTAAATTCCCTCAGTGACCCAGAGGGTAGAATGTCATTACTCCCATTTTGCAGATGATGCAACTGAGGCCCAGAAAGGGTTAAAGAGTAGCTTAATAATTGCCCTGCAAATTTTTTTTCCCTCCAGTTTGAAGTTTTCCCCTAAAATGTAATGAAGTTGCCCTCATGCCCATCTCCACTTCAACCTGGGACACTGGCTTGGGCAGATGGAACCCTTAGATCTGGGGACGAAGAGGCGCTGGGCCAGCGCGGGGTGTCCCCAGGAGATGGAGGACACCTGTTCTGACGTCAGGCCAGCTTCTCTTCACAGCTGTGTGTTTTTTTAAATATGTTCCTTGGCTTCTCAGAGTCTCATTTTCCTTATCTGGAAGGGAAAAAAAAAATGAAGCAAACAGAAAGATAGAATTGTGAAAAACAAAACCCAGAGGAGCGGCAGCCCAGAGCCAGCCTCCTAGGCGTTGCTGGCCGTGGTGCTGGGATCTACTTGGGGGGCGGGCGCTGCCCAGCAGTGGGGGCCGGGGTGGGGTGGTAGGAGCAGGACAAACGGCTCTTGGGGTTGACCATGTCCGTCGCTCCCGTGTGTTTCAGGTGGTGGCAGCGTACCCTTTTGTGGCCAGGAGTAGCCACGAAGTGAGTCTGCAGGCAGGCCAGCCAGTGACGGTCCTGGAGGCCCAGGACAAGAAGGGGAACCCGGAGTGGAGCCTGGTGGAGGTGGATGGACAGAGGGGATACGTGCCTTCCGGCTTCCTGGTCAGGGCCCCGAGCCCAGCCACGTGGGGCTGGAGTCTGCCCTCTTAGGGTGCCTTCTGTGGGCCCCATGTTGCCAAGGGATGGGAATGCTTAGAGGCTGTGCCCCGGTGGGGAAAGAAGCAAAGAAGCAGGTGTGGATGAGATCAGGCCAGGCCGAGGGCAGGGCGCTGGAAGGCAGCAGGAAGAGGTGGCCCGGCCTTGCAGTCCCTGCCAGGACCACTCACTATGCCTGCTTAAAGAAGCCATGCCAGCCAGGCGTGGTGGCGCACGCTTGTAATCCCAGCATTCGGGAGGCTGAAACCGGAGGATCCGGGTTCGTGTCCAGCCTCAGCTACCTAGTGAGGCACTCCGTAACTTAGTGAGACCCTGTTTCAAAATAAAGAATAAAAAATAAGGCTGGGGGTATAGCTTGGAGGTAGAATGCCCCCAAGTTCAATCCCCGGTACTGCAAAAAAAAAGAAGAAAAAAAAAAGAAGCCATGCCAACCTGTGCTCACGGCAGTGCTTACCAGCACTTCATCCCTGCCTGCCTGTGGGAGTGGCCATCCAGGGGAAGGTTACCTGTGTGTTTGTTGTGAGCTTGTGAAGTGTGTGTTGGGGGGGGGGTTGGGGAGGTCCAGAACCACCTGGCCTGTGTGTGAGACCCAGAGAGGCCATCGCTGACCAGTTGTCTCTTGTTTCTCCACGCTGTAAGCTGGGTTATCTTGGACAGTGGGCTTTGCCTGTGCGGTAGTTCCCAGGAGACTCTTGGCAGGGCCCGGGAGTGGGTGTGGCCCCGTCATGGTTCCGGAATGTGTGTAGGCAAATTCAGAGGCGATGCCGGGGTAGAAGGGATTTTGAAGCGGATTAGATGGGGTGTGTGTTGTACACTGCTGCTGTTTTCTCTGGAGGAGGGGACAAAGGGACATGCAAGTCAATGCAGAAACCCCGTAAGGCAGGTGGTTTGTGGGTGGGGAGGTGAGGTCACAGCTGGGTTTCCTGTTTCTGGGTAGAAGAGCCAGGGGAAGCCCCTGTGTTTTCAGGGCCTCTGAGGGCCTGGAGGCAGCGGCGACGGTAGGCGTGACTTGACTTGTCTGTGGGGCCTTAGACCTAGGGTGGGACTGCAGTTCTCCCACCCAGAAAGACTTAACTCGCAGGGCTGTGAGAATGGCCTGGGCTGAGGCTGTGGGGGCTCCTTGTAAGCCGCAAAGGGTAATGCCAATGTAAGCGCAGACGGTGGTGTCAAGGTGGCCCTAGGTCACCCACCCCAGTTGGCAGATGGAAGCAGTCCTGCACCCTCATGCCTGTGCCCAGGGTGGCAGACAAGGCTCATTGACATAGCATCCTTTCCTCTCAACCCAGGCTCGACCTCGGGATCCTTTTCATACAGCCATGCATGGGTTAACCCCAGGGCAAACTTCCAAGAAAGCCATTGATAGATTTTGTTGTGCAAACATCAGAGTCTACTTACACAAACTATAGGCTGTGCCTTCACGAGGCCATATGCTCTTGTGGGACTACCGTCACACATGCAGTTCATAGTTGACTCTCATGGAGAACATGGCTGAATGAACTGCATTCTAGGTAGAACTCGGTGAGTGAGTCATCCCTTTCTCAAACCTGGAAGGTGAAGCCTCCCCAAACACCCCTGCTCAAGGAAGCCTGGCCCACCGGGGCAATGTCGGGTGCAGTTGCTACCAGGTCATCATCTCTAGGCTGTTGCTTTCAGCTAAGATACATTTTGAGATTCCTGGAAAGGGGAAAAGGCGATCTGCTGTGATCTTCGTGCATTTTGCAAATTTGGAACCAACCCTTGTGAGAGTGTGCGTAAACACGCGTCAGCTTAGATTTATTTCCAAGAATGTCTCTGTGTTATAACTAGAGTGCCTGATGCTGTTAGCTGTGGTCTCTAAAGGGCTCTTGAGAAATATGTGCTTGTCTGTGTCAGACAGTTCGTAGCGTGCCTCCTTGGGGCTTGTTAAGGCATGAAGACTCTGCATAATGCAAGAGAAACTCAGTCCCCACAACCCACATTCCAGCTGCACGTTCACTTCACAAGACGCTCCTGCTGCGTTTTCCTTTCTCTGTCCTGCTCAGATTTCTGATAAAAAATGAAAAGCATAGGAGAACAGATAATAAAGAAGGAAGTCTGGTGGGGTGTGGTGGTGTACACCTGTAATCCCAGAACTTGGGAGGCCAACACAGGAGGATCACAGGTTTGAGGCCAGCCTCACTAACTTAGTGAGGCTGCCAGCCACTTAGTGAGATTCTGTTTCCAAATAAAAAATAAAAGAGGGCTGAGGTGGTAGCTCAGAGGTAGAATGGCCCTGGGTTCAATCCCCCAGTACCACAACAAATAAAAATAAATAAATAAAAAAAAATGAAATGTACTTGTGGGTTCCAAAGATACTGACAGCCCCTTGTGTGCTGGGGGGGACTCTGGCTCGGGTTGTCTACATGGCTGCTCGCCATGGTAACCTGGAAAACTCTAAAGTATGACACAAGCCTGGAGCCCACCCAGAGAGGCTTGCATGGCTGAGCTGGGTGTGGTCCAGGCCTGAGGATTGCAGGAAGCTCCCCAGGCACATCTGAGGTGCTGCAGCTTAAGGACCCCTGCCCTGGACACGCAGTGGGAGATGGAGGGACCACAGTCAGAGATGGGATGGGGTAAATTACCATGTGCCACGTCTGAGCCTTGTACGAGCTGTTTAAACACACAGCTTTTTTTTTTTCAGTACTGGGGATGGAACCCGGGGGCATTCTACCTCCGAGCTACAGCCCCAGCCCTATTTTTTTATTCTTTATTTTGAAACAGGGGCTCACTAAGTTGCGGAGAGCCCCACTAAGCAGCTGAGGCTGGCTTCGAACCCGGATCCTCCAGTCTCAGCTTCCCAAATACTGGGATTACAAGCATGCGCCACCACACCCGGCTCAACACACAACTTTAGAAACATTTTGAAATAGGACAGCCTATTCTGTCAGGTCTCAGAATGTATATTTATTAAGTGCCATTAAAAGGGACCTGAACAAAATTGGATGTTCTTGTAGGAATAAGGGAGAAAAATGAAATATGCTTGGAACCAAGGCTATCTCATGAAGGGAAAATAAAAATGTATTCACTACCATGTGGGGTATGGTTTCTCATAGACCAGGGAATGAGATTAAAAGTCACTGAAGAGTGAGAAAATGAGTATTGAGAAGATGGAGAATGGCCTGTATTTTCTCCAGGGGACTCTGTGTAATGTGCCTTTTCACCCCTGAATGCCTAGACCCCCCCTCGCACTGTGTCATTTATTTCACTGTTGGGCTGTCACATGCTAACTTGCTGAGATGTTTGCCTGCGAACTGAACGAGACTCCCAGGGTTGAACACTGGCACAAGGGTACCCTTGCTCCTGCAGTGGTTAACCCCTTGGGCTCCAACCCAGTTTTAGACATGGGGACAACAGTGCAGTATCCAAGGGAAGAAGGGCAAATTCTTGGTTGGTGACTGACTGATGTGAACTGCTGGCAATAAAAGACTTCAAAATGACAATGTCTCTGGAATTTGTGTGACTTTAGCCATTGGGGAATTGAATGCTCCAGTGTGCCATTTGTTCATGGGACACTTGAGCATTCGACCTGGGTCATTCACGTGTTCATTTAAGTGCCTACGGAAAAGCCTTGGTTCCTTCAAGAATTGAATTGAATTGATTTGATTTGATTTTACTTTATTATGAGATTGAACCCAGATGCATTCTACCTCCAAGCTACTATCCCCCCAGCCCATTTTTATTTTTGTTTTTGAAACAGGGTCTCACTAGATTGCTGAAAGTCTCATTAAGTTGCTGAAGCTGGTCTTGCACCTACAATTCTCCTGTCTCAACCTCCCAAGTACTAGGATTACAGGTGTGTGTCACCATGCCTTGCAAGAATTAAATTTAAATGCTGGAAATACAGCAAAAAATCAGACAGAGCTGGATGTGATGGCACATGCCTGTAATCCCAGTACTTTGGAGGTTGAGATAGGAGGACCACAGGTTCAAGGCCAGCCTCAGCAACTTAGTGAGACCCTCAGCCACGTAATGAGACCCTATTTCAAAATAAAACAAATAAAAGGACTGAGTTTGTAGCTCAGAGGTAGAATGCCCCTGGGTTCAATCCCCAGTACAAAACCAAACAAAAAACAAACAGACGGGATCCTGTCCTTCCATAGCCCACAGTCTGCTGAGGGAGAGAGCAGTTATACAAATGTCAGGGTCAGGTTGGGGCAGTAACGGGAGGGGCCCACCTCTGACCCAGATAAGGTGGCCAAGGAAGTCCCCCTGGAAGGAGTGACATCTAAGAAGAGACCTAGTGGGCACGTGGGATTAGGTGAAGATGGTCAGGAAGGTGTGTGCAAAGCCAGAGGCAACGGTGTGTGTGCACGCCTAGAGCTGGGGCAGGGGGTCGGGTGTGGTGGGCGTTGTGCTGAGCTGAGCTGAGTGAGGAGCTTCAGACATCACCCCGAGGACAGTGGGGAGCCACTAAAAGGCTTGGGGCAGAGGAGCAACAGGCTCAGATTGTCTTTGAGGAAGGTCACTAGGCTCTGGTTATGCACCTGCTGTGCCCTTAGGCGACTGCCTGCTCGAGAGGACAGGAAGCTCTGATTCTTCCAGGATTTCTCTAAGTCCCTGTCACGTGCCTCAGGTAAGAGATGTAGGACACATACTACTTAGACGAGCATCACAGAGGGAACGGGAACCCCACTCCCTTCAAGCAAGCCCTTGGCTGGCTGGAGACGTACCAGTATCAAAGTTTTCAGCCCCCATGGGGCATGATGCCATCAGCACTAGAGGGGTGCCATGGACCAGCTTATAGGTGCTCAGACAAAGAGGAGATTTGGGAGGACTGAGGTGGTCAGAGAAGGCTTCCTGGAGGAGGTGGGACAGGTGCTGGACTTTGTGGGATCAGTAGAATTGGGGAAAACAAAAAACAGGCCTTCTCAGGCCTGGGGAAGCGGTGTGCTGGTATAAAAGTGCCCAGCACTTGACCTTAGAAAACCTGATCCAGGCTGGGTGTGGTGGTGCACACCTGTAACCCCAGTACTTGGGAGGCTGAGATAGGAGGATCACAGGTTCAAAGCCAGCCTCAGCAATTTAGAAAGACTTAGCGCAGCTTAGCGAATCCTTGTTCCAAAATAAAAACTAAAAAACTCTGGGGATGTAGCTCAGTGGTAGAACCCCTCTGGGTTCAATCCCCTGCACCAAAAAAAAAAAAAAAAAAAAAAAAAAAAAAATACAAAGCCTGAGTCCATGGTCTACTTGACCATAAGCAAGTAGCAAGTGCACCTGCCCTGGTTTCTGGATGTAGGGGAGTCTAATGAGGCCCCAGCCTGCTCTGTCCCTCTTGCTAGGCCCGGAAACTACTCACTGCGGAGTTCCAGCTTCTCTCCACAGATTCTCTGCTCCTTCCACAAGGTCCTAATTTCTAATATGGAAGAGTCATTTTAGGACGTATTGTGGAGGAAACTAAGATACTCTGGATTAGGGGTAAGAGAAGAGATCCCACTCTGGCAATATTGCAGGGGTCCTCAACAATCTATTCACTTAACCTGGAAATTTCTGAGCTTAACTTTTTCATCTGTAAAATGGGTATAACAATCTATATCTCACAGGGTTGCGAAGTATTTTTTTTTATTTTTTTATTTTTTTTTGGTGGTACTGGAGATTGAACCACCCAGGGGTACTCTACCGCTGAGCTACACCCCCAGACCTTTTTATTTTGAAATAGGGTCTCTCTAAGTTGCTGAAGCCAGCCTCAAACCTGTGATCCTCCTGTCTCCGCCTCCCAAGTACAGGGATTACAGGTGTGCTTTGTTAAGGATTAAATGAGACAATCAGTGAAAATGGTGGTGCAGGGGTTTCACTGCGTCCATTGGAGGAACATGTGACCACCAGGTGGCAGCAGGGCTCCTGCAGTCAGTAGAGGAGGGCTGACCTTTGGGGTCAAATGGAAATGCCTACAGCCCTGGGCAGGTAGGGCAGGAAGAGGAAAGACAGGTGAGAGACATTAGGGACTGTGTTGAACGAGAGCCTGCCGAGTCAGGTCCAAAGAGTTGCAGCTTCGTGGCTCCAACCAACTACAGCCACATCAGAATGAGGGCCCAGTGGGTTTAGACATTCTGATTTTTTTTTTTTTTTTCGGTACTGGGGATTGAACTCAGGGGCATTCTACCTCCGAGCTATACCCCCAGCCCTATTTTTAATTCTTTATTTTGAAACCAAGTCTCACTAAGTTGCGGAGTGCCTCACTAGATAGCTGAGGCTAGCCTCGAACCTGGATCCTCCGGTCTCAGCCTCCCGAATGCTGGGATT
>PVLC010031335.1:0-10000 GCA_004027655.1 Graphiurus murinus
AAGAGGGCATAGGCCCAACACTTCAACACATAGGCACAGGTCAAAACTTTCTCAACAGGACCTCAAAAGCACAAGCAACCCAAAGGAAGATCAATATATGGGATTACAATAAACTAAAGAGCTTCTGTGCAGCAAAGGAAACTATCAAGAACCTCGACAGAGAACCCACAGAGTGGGAGAAAATCTTTGCCAGCTACTCCTCTGACGGAGGACTCATATCTAGAATATACAAAGAACTCAAGAAACTCACAGCTATTACTCTTTATTTTCAATGCAGCATCCATAATATTCATTTTTAAAAAATAGGTCAATATATAGTACTTAAGAACTCAATGAGTCAGGTGCTGTGACATAAACCAGAAATCCCAGTACTTGCGAGACTGAGACAGGAGGATCACATATTTGAGGCTGATATCAGCGACTTAGTGAGATCCTCATCAATTTGATGAAACCCTGTTTCAAAATAACAAATGAAATAGGGCTGCGGGTGTAGCTTAAAGATAGAATGTCCCTAGGTGTAACCTCCGATACCAAAAAAAAACAAAAACAAAAACTCAAATGACTTTCCGTATTGTTTTAAAAAAACACCAAGTCTTTCAAATAGTTTGCAAACATATATGTGATCTTACTCTTGTCATCACTCTAACTCATTTTCTCTAGCACACTGGTTTTGTTGTTGTTGGCTGAATGTACAAACCATGCTCTTACCTCAGGCATTTAGGACTGACAGTTCCTTCTGCCTGCAACATTCTTCCCCCAGATATAACAGAATTACTGGAATGGCTCTAATATTTCTTTCAAATCTTTGTCCAAATATCAACTTATCAAAAAAGCTTTGCTTAATTTTCTCTCTTTATCCAACTCATTATTTATTTTCTTTATCTTGCTTTCATTTTTCCATAGCACTTGTTTCTACAAAAAATAAATTTACTCATTTTAAAGTTGTGTATAATTATTACCTTTTTTTAAATATGGAAAGATTATTATTTAAAATAGGATCTATCCTTAATAAAAATTTAAATACAACATAAGTATTATAAACTATAGGCATAATGATGTACAGTGACTCTCTAGAGCACTGTACATCATTATTTGTTATTGCATTAACAAATCTTGATATATAATAAACAATATATCCCTCTCTCACAGGCCTGGCAACCACCATGCTGGTCTCTTTTTCTATCAGATTATGCTTTCTAGATAGTATATATAAGTGGAATCATGCAGTATTTGTTTTTCTATGATTGGTTTGTTTCAGGTTATATTGTCACATATAGCAGAATCTCACTTTTATGGCTAAATAATATTCCATTTTATGTATATGCAATATTTTTTCCATTCATCTGTCATTGTACATCTAGGCTATTTCTATATCTTCACTATTATAAGTAATGCTGCGATAAGCATAGGAATACAAATGTCTTTATAGAATCCTGATTTCAATCCCATATCGAATTAAAAGTTTTCTGTGTAGCAAACAAAAGAATGAGAAGGCAGCCTACAGAAAGGAAAAAAAATTGTGTGCGAATTGTGTATCTGCTCAGAGTTTAATATCCAAATTATATATGTAACCAATGCAGCTAAGTAGCAAAAAACAAATAAAAAGTGTGCTGAAAATTTAAATGGAAATTTTCTATGGAAAGCATGCAAATGGTGAATGGGTATAGGAAAACTTATGTTAGTTTTTCATCGCTGTTACTGAAATAACTGACACGAAAAACTTAGAAAAGGTTTAATTGGGCTCATGGTTTCAGAGGTTCAATCCATGATCATCAAGCTCTAGGACAGAAACATCATGGTGGAAGTTTGTGGTAGAGGAAGGATGCTCAAATTATGGCATCAGGGAAGCAGAGGTGGACAGAGAGAAGATAAACCATTCCAGAATATGCACCAAGTGACCTAATTCCTCCAGTCATACCCTACTGTGTACATTTGTCACTCATTCAAATGACTAACTAATTCATTAAATGGATTAATCCACTGATGAGATTAGAGCGCTCATGATCCAATTATCTCTTAGAAGACTCACTTCGGAAACCTCCTACACTGGGAATAATGCTTTCAGTAAATGAGCTTTTGGGGGGAAATTCTAGATCCAAACCATTGTAGTTTCTCAACATTACTGATCATCAGGGAAATGCAATTCAAAAATCACAATGAGATATCAGTTTATATCAGTTAGAATACCTATTATAAAAAAAAAAAACGTAAAAAGTTCTGGTAAAGACTAAAGAAATTCGAACCCTTGTGCAGTTGTTGGTAGGAATGTAAAATGGTACACCTTCTATAGAAATCAGTATGAATGTAAAATGGTACACCTGCTATAGAAATCAGTATGAAGCACACTTTTTATTTGGATTTGTGTGTGGGGGGGTACTGGGGATTGAACTCAGGGGCATTTTACCTCTGAGCTATACCCCCAGTCCTATCTTTTATTATTTAGAAACAGGGTCTCACTAAGTTGCAGAGAGCTTCACTAAGTAGCTGAGGCTGGCAGTATATATATATATATATATATATATATATATATATATATATATATATATATATATATATATATTTGTAAAAAAAAATCCAGTTGGGCATGGTGGCGCACACTTGTAAGCCCAGTACTTGGGAGACTGAGACCGGAGGATCTGGCTTTGCTGCCAGCCTCAGCTACTCAGTGAAGCCCTCTGCAAATTAGTGAGACCCTGTTTCTAAATAAAGAATAAAAAATAGGACATAAATAGGACTGGGGGTATAGCTCGGAGGTAAAATGCCCCAAGTTCAATCCCCAGTACCACACACAAACACACACACACACAAATCCAAATAAAAAAATGTGCTGAAAATTTAAATGGAAATTTTCTATGGAAAGCATACAAATGGTGAATGGTATAGGAAAAATTATGTTAGTTTTTCATCACTGTTACTGAAATTACTGACACAAAAAATTAGAAAGGTTTATTTGGGCTCAAATATATATATATATATATATATATATATATATATATATATATATAAAATTAGAAAGGTTTATTTTCTATATATATATATAGAAAATTAGAAAGGTTTATTTGGGCTCAAATATATATATATATATATATATATATATATATATATATATATATATATATATATATATATATATTTGAGATACTGGGGATTTAACTCAGGGGTGTCCTACATTGGAGATACACATCTATCCCAATTTTTATTATTTTGAAATAGAATCTTACAAAGTTGCTGAGTTTCTTTCTAAGTTAATGAGAGTGACCTCAAATCTGGAATGCTCCTGTTTAACCTCCCAAGAACAGGAATTACAGGTGTGTGCCACCATAGCTGGTTTCTACAAAAAAATAAAAATAGAACTACTATTGGATCTTTAATTTAACATATGTGCATGTGTGTTTGTGGGGTGTGTGTGTGTGTGTGTGTGTGTGTGTGTGTGTGTGTGTTTCCCCTCTTCTACAATGAGAATGCAAGTCAATGCAGACAGGGATCTTTTTTTTCCTAGTGCTCTCACCTGAGAGCTCAAAATAGTACTTGATGAAAATATGCACTCAATAAACCTAAAAACAAAAGGAATTTGACAAATATATGCCTAATTCAAGTGAATGAAATTAAATATTAACTTTATGACTCAGGATTCTAATTCTCATTGGGGATATCAATAAATAGGAAATATATTGCATTAAAGTGCTTAATCTTTGCATCTAGTGATAAATAAATCACTGAAATAATTTGTTCCTAAAAGTTGAAGGATTCCCAGAAACATTTAGGGGGCATTGTGTGTTTGTTTATATGTGTGTAAAAACTATATATATAATGAGAATTAAATATTCTGTTAGAATAATACATGTACAATACATATGCATTATACATACACACATATATTATTTATGCCTGTATAGTAAAATCACAAGAGATTTTATTCCTTATAGTGCATTGATGGTATATTTCTGTTTTTTTTCTATCATTTATAGCTTTTAAAATTTTTCCAAATGAGGATAATTTATAAATAATAATCAGTTCATCTTTACTGCAACTATTTTCACAAGCACATTACATTTTAAAGAGATAATTTTTCCCCTGAAGTGGTCATTAAACAAAGAGTAACAAAAAAATTCTGCATAAGTTTAATTTATTCAGAAATTACTTTTCATCTCTCCTCTTTTGCTGCTGAGAGCTACAAAATGCATACTTTTCTACATGTGCATGCATATGCATGCATTTTCTCGTGTTTTCAAATTTATATCTAGTTTTAACCTATAGAATATGAAATTCTGAAAGCTTGTCCTTTTCATACAATTATTTTTGCTTCAAATGTGAAATGTGATTTCCTTTTTATACCTACTTTAAAATGAGCCAAAGTCCCTTTTCAATTTCTTTATTTCTTTCCGTTGCAACTATTCTCCATAATAGTAATTATGCTAATATTTTGCTTAAGTGGTTCCTATTATTCAAGTAGCATACTTAAAAACAATTTAAACCTCTTACTACCTATGTAAATTTGAACACTTTGTCCCAAATTTACAGATCAGTAATTGAGCCCTTAAAAGGTTAAGTGAGTTGTTAAAGATTGGGTCAGGGTTTGCAAATTTGAGGCAATATGATGTATGTATTTGAATTGCTCTGATTGAAATAGGTTTTATTTCCACTTATATTTTTATGTTTTCCTCCTTTCATTTTGAATATATGTATGGATTAATGCCAGCTAAAAAGGCCACTTTCAATACAGAGAAGTTAAAGATCTAGAAGTTTTTGTATATGATTTTTTTTTCTGTAAAGAAGGGGTGACAATTTTTTTTACCTACTTCACTAGTTTTGTTGCCATCTAAGGAAGTTTTTTTGTTATTATTACTATGCAGTAACATTTGTTCATCTCAGTTGTGCTTATAAAATGCACCGACACATTTCTAGGTGCACAGGATATATCCCAGAGGGCATTCACCATTTATATAAGTGAAAGTATTTGATAGAGGAAAGGTGATAAAATGTAAACAGGAAGTTATAATTAAAATGTTGGTAAATATATAATGAAATATGAAATCTCAGAGGAAGGCACAAGTAGAGTTTGAAGGGAAGACTTGGAAGAACTGTATTTATCAAATTAAGAGATTTTACTGCAGATAATTGGAAAGCAATGAAATTTAAAAAATGTACTGCATTTGTTCTAATCAAACTTTCACTTTAGGATTAGTGCTTTTGCAGAGACTGGACTAGATTTGGAAAGAAAAGAGATGGAATAGGAGACTACTGCTAAATATTAGTTTTGAAAAGTAATGGTGATCCTGAAAATAGGGATAGATAATGAGGACAGAGAGAAGCAGATAAATTCATGAATTTTCAACAGTATTAACTGCTGATTGATTATATAAGGGAAAGGGAAATATCAAGACTGAAATCTAATCCTCTGACTACTACGTAGATGTTGAAACTACCAATTGGATTTTGGCAACTATGATATTTAATATAATATTACAAAAATGTAGGATATGGAGTCCCATTTCTGTAATCCCAATACTTTGGAGGCTGAGATTGGAGGATTACAAATTTGATACCAGAATGCATGGTAATTAGTGAGACCTATTTCAAAATAAATAAAATAAAATAGGACTGGAGGTGTAGTTCTGAGGTGGATTCCCAAAGTTTCACACACACAAAAAAGTCATAAACATGTACTGTTATAGTTATATATAAAATATCCCCCAGAGCGGGCATTTACTAATGTTTGGAAAAATAAATCTTTCCTCTAAGTTACATGGTTAAGTCTTTAGTTTATAGCTGTAAGAATTCTTACTGGAACACATACCTTGTATTTGTTATTTTCCTCACTTTCTCAGATGAAACATTGCATTAGTCAATTTCCATTACTGTAATAAGTACTTGAAATGAGCAACTTTAAAATATAAAGGCTTTGTTTTGGCTCATGTTTTCATAAGTTGAAGTCCATGGTCATTTGGCTGTTATTTTTGGGCCTGGGGTGAGACAGTGCATCATAGCAGGACTGCATGGGGGAGGAAACTATTTATAGTGTGGTAGCCAGAAAGCAAAAGAGAGGAAGAGGAGCGATAAGGGTACCAATATTCCCTTCAAAGCATACCTCCAAAGATCTAACTTCTTTTTACTTGACCCAATTCCTAAAAGTTCTGTCACCTTCCTATAGTTTCACAAGCTGGAAACCAAAACAAACACTTGAGCCTTTGGGGGACATGTTTACAAACTACAAAAAAATTCAATTTGTGCAGCACTTCTGGGTTATTGAGAAAGAATAGGAGTTGCTATTTTATTTGATAGAAATTTACAGGGCTTATATAATTACCAATGTACTCACCTGATCTTTCCTGGAGGAATATTTCTAATCTTAGATCTGAAGACAGAACTCAATAGGAAAGACAGGATATTCCAGACAATAAATATATTATGTGCTAAATCCTAGAAAGTGAGTGAAGGTATGTGTGTACGTGTGTTTGTGTGTTTGTGTGTGTGTGTGTGTGTGTGTGTGTGTGTAAAGAGAGACAGAGAGAGAGAGGGAGATTTCATTCAAGGAATTTAAAGTATCAATTTTCTAGATAATGTGGTGGAAATGAGGAAGAGATAAAAGGTAATCATTGTCCTAGGTTTCCATTACTGAATACAAATAACTACAAACTTATTGACTAAAACCAACCTTCATGTATTAGCTTAAAGTTACAAAGCTCTGTAGATCCTGGTGACTTGACTGGGTACTCTGCTCAGTGTCTTACAATATTCCAAAGTCAATTTGTCTATGCCATGTGGAAGAATCTACTTCAAAACTTATTTATTCCCATTTTCAGCAGAATTCATTTCGATGTAGTTGTATTACTAGAAACCCTGCTTCATTTCTGGTTCTTACCTCAGGATAGTTCTCAGCTTCAAGGGTTAATCCATATTTCTTGGATAATCATTTCTCCCTTTTTCAAAGTCATAATGAAGCATCATTGAATTCTTCTGTTTCAAATTTATCTGGCTTTCCTTTATTCAGCATCTCTTACTACCTCTTTTTCTGCTTAACAGGATTTATGTGGTTACATTTCCACTGCAATAATCCAGGATACAGTCACCATTTTAAGGTCTTCTGATTATTTACCTTAATTTTTTCTTTGAAGTTCTAATTTACAAGTACAATGTCTCACCACATTCACCGTCCCTAGAATTATGGAGTGAAATATTCTTTGGAGCCATAATTCTATCACAATGGAAAAAGTTTTTTTTTCAGTTCATAAAGTGCTTTGTACCATCCTATACATTACAGAATTTTTCCTATATTAGCCACATTACTGGAAATAAGCATATTTACCATTTACTGTTATACTGGTCTTTATTATTTTACCAATTTCTCACAATATCCTTGGAAGAAGATATAGTTATCAGTATCTCCATAATACACATGTGTACTTTGAGGATCAAATATTTAAGGACCCTGCATAATACAACAAAACTAGAAAATGCAGAGTTGGTATTTCTTCCCATACCACCTGCTGATTTTTTAGACTTTCTTTCTTTTTTTTTTTTTTTTTTTTTTGCGGTACTGGGGATGGAACTCAGGGGCATTCTACCTCCGAGCTACACCCCCAGCCCTATTTTTTATTCTTTATTTTGAAACCGAGTCTCACTAAGTTGCGGAGTACCTCACTAGGTAGCTGAGGCTGGCCGCGAACCCGGATCCTCCGGTCTCAGCCTCCCTAATGCTGGGATTACAAGCGTGCGCCACCACGCCCGGCTTCTTTCTTAGAAAATATGATAACTATCTGAAAAATTTAAACAGTAAAAATAATATCAGATTTGTATAGTAGAGAGATTACTCTTTCTTTTCTATGCATCCTGAATTAGTTCAAAATAAGACTCAAGCTAATGAAATCAGTTAAGAGACATTTGCAATAATTTTGGCAAGATCCTATGTTGGAGTGTGAAGAAATATTTAAGTGGATATATATAAAGGATGTTTAAGAGGCAGAAAAACCAATAATTTATGCTTGACAAGATGAGAGAAGAGGACAGAAGGAGGTCAAAGCTATGTTTCAGGTTTTCAATACTTTGAATTTTTAATATAGGAATTATGGTTGAGGTTTTTATCTGCTTTTTAATCAATAAAATAAATCAATTGATTTTAATCATTAAAATCAATGCTTTATATTTTTAATATAGGAATTATTGTTGAGGTTTTGATCTGCTTTGGTTTGCTTTTTAATAAATAATTTGAGATCTCATAAAACATTTTCATGTAATTGCTAACAATTATGTTATTATGATTTTTCTTTCTTTCATAAAAACGCAACCTGTCAGGGCAATGTATCTGTTTTGCAATTTTCAAAAGTTCCACTTTTAATTTCAGACCTGAGTTTGAAAATCTAGGATACATTGTCCTCAAAATTTTATCTACTATGATCTTGTGGCTCCTAATTTGAACCTCATTATCTTTTTTAAATTCATATAATACCACCAGAGGCAACTTTGCTTCAAAAACTAGTACTAAGCCGGGCGTGGTGGTACGTGCTTGTAATCCCAGTACTTGGGAGGCTGAGATGTGAGGATCCGGGTTCATGGCCGGCCTCAGCTACTTAGTGAGGCCCTCCGCAACTTAGTGAGATCCTGTTTCAAATTAAATAATAATAATAAAAAACTAGTACTTATTTAGAAATAGCTCAAGTTAAAATTCATACCAGTATATGACAAAGAGAAAAGGCTTGCATTATTGGTTTTATTTAGTCTATGTTCTGCCACAGGATACTATCAGAACAAACTTATTCAATTGATCTTTATCTCATGTGTCTATTAAAAAAGCATTATTTATAGTTGTCAAAAATTAAAATCAATTAATATGCAATTTAGTAGGAGAATATATAAATAAATTATAGTATGTTTTTACAATGGAATATTATTGAGAGAAAAGGATATTGTAATGGTTTGGATATGGGGTATCTTCCATGTTTTGGCAAAGCAACAGTATTCAGAGGTGAAATAACTGCATCAGGGATCTAATCTTATCAGTGGATAAATCCATTGATGGGTTAATAATTCAAATCTAATTACTGGGTAACAGGGTATGGTTTGAAGAAGTAGGTCTTCTTCACAGAGCAATGTAACAAGAGCATTGCTCTGTGTATAATTTACATTATTAGATAATTGCTTAGTTAATAACGTTAAGATACCAACAGGATATATTTGTAGCCTACTCTTCATATTTAGTTGGGTTTATTTGTTTCTTTCAGACCTCAGGTTGTCTGGTATGTAACAGGAATATCATAAAAATTTCCTATTTACCTAGAAACCTGCATACTTCTTCAAGAAGTTTATTATGTTATAATTCAAAGTCAAATTCAATTAAATGTCACACTTTTAATAGAACTAATGACATAAACTTGTAAAAACTTTAGAAAATATAAAATTAAATTAGTCATTAAGATATAGTGAATATATTTTTTGATTAAATGAATTGCTGTTAATTGTAAATTTCATGATAGTTGATATGGCTTGTAAACAAAACTATAAGCAAAAGATGTCAAAAGAAAAACTACATATCCAACGTTTGAAACTTTAGATTAGACAAATGTATTTGCCTGTTTAATGATTAGTAGAAGAAAAGAAATGGATAATAAAACCATGAAAAAATTCTGAAATAAAATGTTTTTCTAAGCAGACTAGTGAAAACATCTCCTGGAGAATGGACAAAATAAAATACACAATAGAAAAGAAAAAGGGATTGGAAAAAAAGAGGAGTCTATAAAGCTTGTTTGCAATGCTTGCTTCCAGCATGCTTCAGGCACATTTACAACATTTAAGACCACATCAGACTAGGAAATAGAAGGGCTTTGGTCTCTGATCTTATAGGCTAACTTGGCATGTTGCAAAAGTTCTGTGCCTTTTGATGTTTCCCAACTTATATACTTCTGAGAAAGTGAAAGAACACTGTGAAGGGGGGGGCTAAATTTATATGTAAATGAATAATCCATGCATTCAATTGCATTTGTTTCTGACTGTTCAAATTTTATAT
>PVLC010031335.1:15000-18843 GCA_004027655.1 Graphiurus murinus
TAAGAGGTTTGGCTATTTCTAATAGGTTCTGTTTTTTCTTTTTCTTCCCTTCCAGATTTTTGGTTTGCATCACATCTTGATTAATCTGTCTACTGCTCCTAGCTACCCATAATGAGTGTATGAATGATTCTTTTAAACACCAGTTAAAACCAAATACATATTACACTTCTACATTTGTCACCCATAGCAGCAATTTACATATGGTAACTCATGTAATCCTCATAATTATTCATCAGGTGGTTTCTAATACTTTTCTCTCATTTTACAAATGAGAAAATTGAGGCATTAAAATGTAGAACAACTTGTTCATAGTCACATAGCTGGTGAATCACACAACTAGGTTTTTAACTCAGCCAGGCAACAGTGTACATACGCTTAATTTAATGTTTTTTTTTTTTAGTATGCTATAGGTAATTGTATATTACATAAATATTCATAAGGCTAGTAATCAGAGCATAAACATAGGAGAACAAATTTATTAACTAATTTTATTTTTTTAATCATTTGGACTTCAATTCATTTTAAAGAATTTTAATATTAATCAATAAAACCACTTGCATATTAAAAAATGATGTAATATACTCTACTAGACTCAGTAGAGGAATTTACATTTTAATAATTCCCATATAAAAATCTCTGATATTCTATGACAATATAAATGGAGGAGTGGAATGAGTCTAAAGATATTCCATTTGGAAAGAAAATTAGATGGGGCAATCAAGACAACTGTACTATTTTAAGCAGGCAGAAGATAGCAGTATCAAAACTAAACCAAATGCATTGCAGATATAATTCATGTTAACTAATTGACTTTTTATATCCTGAGATCTAGTGATAATTTTGCAATAATCTATATTTTGTCTTATTCTTGTCAACATTAATTCACCATTTGGAAATAAGCTTTAAATTCTTTTGGGAAAATGTGTGTGCATATATACACAATAATATCCATAAGGTAATAAATTACTATGTAAAATAGTAACAGGGTTCTAATATTTATTATAAAGTCATCATTTTTATGTAGCATTCACTATTATCAAATGAGAAATATATTTCTTCTATAAAATCAAGAAATGTATTAAATAGAGATGTATTAAGTTTTTTCTAGTATTGATCAAATTTAATACATCTCAGTCAATAAGTGTTGAAAAGAAATACAGTTGTCCTCAATTATTTTTTAATTTACATTTTCCAGATTTTGAATGGTGAAATTAATTTACACTATGTTTGAACTTGAGTTTAAAATTTGAATGGGATAATATAGATGACTCTCTGCTAAAAGGGAAAACCAAATCTGTTGAAAGGCGTGATAACAAAAAATATAAAAAATCCCTTTGGTTGTAACTGAATTATGTTCTTTACAGTTATTTTTATTTTCTCTGTCTCTCTTTTCCTATCACAATCAATAGGTTTATCAACCTGGAGCTGAAATTTTCTTTTAATCAATATCTTTTAATCAAAGTTTTACCTCTATACTCTCAGGGTGTTTTTTTCATGATGGTATTATAATTAAATCAACATAAAACATATTGACATTTCCTTAATACAAAATTTATGTAGCACAAGAGCTTTCATTAGGAAATTAATATCTAAGATAGAGTTGAACACTTACATACTGAAATGGAAAAAGTATGGTAAATTGTAAAACTGTGACAAAGCAAAGAGGTTTAGGTTAGGAGAGTTAATTTGGTGAAGTGGCTTGGTAGATGAGGGTTAGTTTGATCAGGTTCATTTCTAAAGATTTCCCTGCAGCCTAAACTTTCTGTCCTTGAAAATAAGAATAAATCTTTCTTTCCCCATAGGGAAGACGTCTTTCACATGGAAATTCATCTCCTGTTTGTAAGAAACAAAATGAAGGTCAGAGTGGTCAGCTTGTACTTGCTGTTTTTCAAGTACTTCTATATAAAAATATTTAAGATGTTAGAAAAACATATTTTTGGTGGCATGTTCTTAACTCTTTCAGTGCAATATTAATTCATTTGCTGTCCTTATGTTTTATTTATAATAGAAACAAATGTTTATTGCAAAATGAGGTAAAATAATATGGAAGTGCACAGTGCAAAAAAATGAATAATATTTTCCTAATCTTACCTTTTGGAAATAATCATAATAAAAGTTTAATATATATACTTTAAGATTGATTTTCTATCTGTATATAGGAAGAATTTTTGATGGCATCATATGAAATATACATGTTTCTATGACTTGCTTTTCTCAATGTAGGAATCCTTAAATATCTTTGTATATAATTATTTTTATAGAACTCATAAAATTCCCATTTTACGGATATACCAACATTTCCTTACCACCTTTTGTTGGTACTGGAGATTGAACACCAGGATGCTACACCACTGAGCTATACCACCCCCACAATTTTTTTTTTGAAAAAAGGTCTCTCACTGAGTTGCTCAGGTTGGCCTCAGGCTTGCTATCCTCCTGCCTCAGCCTTCCAAGTACTGGGATTACAGGTGTATACTACTTTGCCTGTCTAACAATAACCCAATGATTGACATTAAGGTTGCTTCCAATTTCTCAATGTAACAAATAATGCTTTAATAATCAATTTTCTATGTATCTATGCATACATTTTTTCTTCCATAAAATAGATTCTCAGAGGTAAAGGAATGTTCAAGTTAGTCACATTTTTTTTTTTATTTTGAATGATACTGCCACATTCCCTCCAGAAAAGGTGTTATGTTTTAAAATTTGACCAAGAGTTGGTGAAACTATTTTTTTACACCGTTGCAGCACTGGGTATTATCAATATATTAAAGTTTTGTTAATCTCACAGATGGAAAATAGTTTTTTGATTTACATTTCTGGATTTTAGGCATAATCACTTATTTATAGCACAGTTAGTAACTACCTACATATAGTATTTTTAAGAACCTTTATAGTAGTTACGGTAGATGAAAAAATGCAAAACTATCCTGGTTCTCATAGAATTTGCATTCTATTGAAGTCCCTGTAATTAAAATTGTCAATGACATAAGCAACCTATAATGTAATGCTTTGATACCATTAAAACATGATGTCAATGTATATTTTATTTTATAAAGATATATTCATGCTATATTTTATTAAAATGATTGATAGATTTTTAAACATCAAAACATAGCTCATATAAATATAAAAATAACATGTGTCCAATATTTTATATAACATCAATTAATTTGGGAAGACATAAGCTATTATAACTAGCACAGAAGACAATTTGGAAAACAATACATTTATATATGCCATAAGGATTTCTTAACTTGATTTTAAAACATATTTAAAAGTGGTCAGTTTCCACAATGCTAGAAACAATAACATTTCCCATGGAACCAATTAGCAGTTCTATATAGAAAGGTAATTTATTTTATTGTCGTAATGCTGAAATTTATAGAGTTGAAAACTAGCTTTTAAGTACAATGAAAGGCACAGAAAATCCTGAAGTTTAAAATTAGTAGGACAGTTAGCATTTTTTTGGCCCATTTCAAATATTTCCACAATTGTCCTTGACATAGTTCACAAAAAAATGTAGAAACAAATCTGGAAAGACAAAAATATTTAATAGAATTGGGGATGCAGCTCAGAGATAAGGCATTAATATAGCATGTGCCAGGCCTGGGTTTAATCCCAACACCAGAAAAATACTCACTTTTTATCGGGCGCCCCAGGCTGAACCTTCAGCCATGAGGCCCCAATAAAAGACGCCGGCTAAAAGCTGCTGGTTCGAACCTCTTTTATTATCTCTCTCTCTTTTCTGGGATCAAAGGTTTTACACACACGATAACAAACACAGTGCTGAGGTCGTCTTTCCAAATAGTGCTTTTCCTACAGACTTCCAATAACCCCTCT
>PVLC010031336.1:0-18833 GCA_004027655.1 Graphiurus murinus
AGTTAAAAAAAAGTAACTATAAAAATACATGCTCATCAAGTGAAGTAATATGTGCAAAGATTCAGCATTATGGATGGGTACTATGAGTTCTGTGATAATTCCAATACAGTTGAAGAGTGGGACACAAAGTAGAAAGAGAGGTAACATTGAAGTGCTGGTGTTGGCAATATTAGAAAGGAAGCACCATGCAGATGATGCTTAGAGGTTTAACCTTTGCTCTTTTGTTGAAGGCAAAATTTATAGCCTAGCCAGGACTCATCTGATATCCACAATAAGTATAATAGCTGAGACAGCAGGTCTACCACAGGACTATCCTGAACAAACCAGAGAATATAAATATATACTCACTTATGTAAAAGAAAGTAGATGCATTTGGTTAGGGCAAGATTATAATAAGATCTGTTTATTTATTGTAATAAGTCTCATAGTAAGATGGGCATGGTGGCACACACCTGTAATCCCAGTATTTGGGAGACTGAGACAGGGAATCACATGTTCAAAACTAGTCTCAGCAACTCAGTGAGACTTTCAGTAACCTAGTGAGACTCTGTTTCAAAATTAAAAAATAAAATGGGGCTCAGAGGTAAAAACACCTCTGGGTTCAATCCTCCAGCACCATAAAACAACAAAATAATTTTCATATTAGTACATGGGAGAGCTGGAATGAAGTAAAACCCTTTGGCATTTATTATAATAGTTGCAATAAGGTTCTAAGTCAGTAACAATGGGGATGAAAAGGAAAGAGTGAACTTATTATGTATATATGAAGTAGAATTAATAGGCTGTTGTGACCAATTAAATGTAGAATGAGAGAGAAAAGAACTATCTCAGAAAAAAATTCCCATGAAAAATATGTATATACTGACAACATTATTTAGAGAATTCTATGGGAAGTGAGAAATAGGAATGGAAATTAAACTATACAATAAGTTCAATTTTGGCCATGTTCAGTATGAAATGACTGCAGCAGACCAGGAATGTCAAAATTTACTTTTGTGCCAAGAAGAGAAGTTAATTTACAGATTTATAATACTTTCAGCACTATCCTCATACAAAGAGTAGTTGATGCACTGAATGTAGATTAGGTCATTGATCCCATCTCCTGAGATGAAGAGAGAAAGGTATGACCAAAGATAGTGCCGTAAGAAATGCCAATATTGAACAGAGTTCCATAAGAGAAGAGGTTGTACAATTACTAATCTCTTACCAAGGACAGATGTAGTAGAGTACATTGGGGACAGAAGCCAGAATTTGATGAAATTAAGGGATGTCTGGAGTTAGCAAGAAAGTAGAGTCACAAGTGATTATTCTTCCAAAGTGTTGGTGAGAGAGAAAAAGAAGAAAGATTGAATGGCAGTTTGAGTAGAAAAAAATCTGTAGCATACATAGATAGTTCTTCATCATGTTATAGACTGAAGAAAATTCAGAGGAAGAGAAATCATTTAGCATTATAGGAAATAAAAGAAAACCTGATGGAGCAACGTGTGAGGCATGTGAGGTGAGATTTATCTTTGAGGAGAAGCACTACACATCTTCCTTTAAGACTGAAAAAAAAAACACTGACGAGAAAGGTACTATTTTCATACAGTAAGAGGAAGAGAGAAAAGATGGTGAAAAACGGAAAGATTTCTATAGTTTAAAAAAAATTAAAGTAATCACTGAATAAAAGCTAGTCACTAAACAAATTCGGTACTACTTTTAGTAAATATGTGAGGTTTTACATGACAGTTTAAGTAGTAATAAGTGGAAGTGGAATATTATTTATTTGACTATCAGTGAATATTTATATTCTCATCTGCCTGAGGATGATAGCAATTAGATCTGACAGATATTGTTCTATGCTAGCTTAATTTTATCTAATACTATGGTAAAATCAGGTAAAGAACTAATACTCAGTGATCTTCCATTCTGTTTTTGTCATCAGTTTCAAATAACCTTTGATAAAAGCATTACGAACCACATGTAGTGAAAATGAAATCAAGGCTGCTGGAGGTAAAGGTTAAGTAGTCAAATAACTAGTTAATAATAAAGCCAAGTCTCTAACACTGGTTTTTTAAGCATCCCATTTACCAGGCCACCTTTGTCTACAAACCATCTTCATTTTCAGTATCACCTTTAAGTTTAAACTATAGGACACATCTTCATGAGAAATGATGAAAGAGTATTACTTTAGTAGTTTTATTTAAAAAAAAAAAAACTTATCTGTGAGACTAATAGAGGAATGACTGAAGAAGTTGTTGATAGAATGGATCTAAGACATTTCATTTCTTCCACAGGGAATGAGGAGCTCACAAATTTGAGTTGTTAATGTTAATATTATTTCATGTTCCTTCTCACTGTGATCAGTTCTGAAGAAATCTGACTGTAAAACACCAGGGCATTGGAGAGTAAGGGTAAAAATAGAACCTGTAACCATGGCAGGAGTCTATTTATGACTCTAGAATCATGTTAAGAGCAAAAAGCTTTAAAGATGCCTTGAAATCCAGATGATGGGAGAATTAGAGCCAATATACCTTATCATGTCAATTATGGTGCAATGGCTATGCTGAACCTATAGGTCAAATGTTGCCCCGGCTATAGGGAACAAGAGAACGCATGACCTGAATATTAGGATAGAAACCTAAGAAGAGAGTGTCTTATGATTAACTACGTTGCCTATTTATTTCCTCTCATTCTAGACATTATGTGAATAACTAATAACACCAACCTTGTTTAGGTTGGTTACTATCAGAGATATCACATTTATTCCAAGTCATCTGGTAAGGCATGACAATAAGATTAAATCATGGTTGAAATGATACCCTTGTTGAATTATTTTTTACCTGGAATGCAATTTGCTTATGAACTTAAGATTTATAAAACTTAAGATTTAACTTAGAAAATGAAATTATAATTATTGCTTGGTTATCAGTTACCCTCTTTGTAAGTAAGAAAAAGATGCATTAAGTGCTTGGAATTCTTCAGTGCTGGCTCTACATCACACAGGGTCAATATTCTTCTAGCATATTCACTATGATTAATGCAGTACAAATTAGAAATATATATATATATATGCAGAGACAAGATTCATTTTATGGTAAAAGGAAACCATTTTTAATTTTTTCAGCCTCAGTATAACTTTTTTTCCTCATTCAATAACAAGTTTCAAATGTAGTTCACTTAATTGAACCAAATGGTCATGAGAAAAAGGCAGCTGCAGACTTAACACCAAGCAGATAGTTCAGAAGAACACTATCTTTTTTTTCCTATTTGTTCTATTACTAGTGATAATTGGGCTTACTTCCTAGCAGTTGGATACTTTCTGTATAAAAGAAAATATAAAACTAAATTACAGATGTATGCTGAGCCTGAGAGAGAAAAGAAATGAGATGATATAATTGAACCTGTAAAGGGTTCATTTGTAGATGGGGCATTTCCTCCTGGGAAATGAAAGATCTCACAGTAATACAATGAATATACTTCTGATTTATGGTAATTAATTCTGAATGTGGGTTATCTACCACATTGCTCACTATAGAAGATGAATTGTACAACGGAATTATCAGGGTCTTGGAAGTAAAATTAGCATAACCTTAGCAGAAAGTGAAGTTTTGTACCTCATCTTCCCATTGAAAGCATAGATCAAGCCTTCCTGTCTTATTTCACTGCCCAAAGGTTCAATTATAAAAAGGAAATGAAGCAAAAAGGAATAGCTTTCCTATGTATTCTTCCATGACATGAGTTTTTTGGTTATATCACCAAGTTTAAGAGAAGATTGAGATACCTCCACTCCATTAATTCTGACCTCAAGATAAGAGTCAGATGAGAGCAGACATTTCCCCCTGTGGAAGAATACTTCTTCATATTCATATTTGGAATAGAACAGTGTAGCCCAAAATATTGTAAGGTACACATATACATCTCTACTAAAATTACAAATCATTAGAATGTTGTCTTAATAAAAATTCTGGAATCATTTTACTCTAGTTTGTGTGCTGCTTCATCTTGGATAGTTTATTGGGGGGTTTAACCTTAATTATTGACTATCTGAAGTTTGCAAAGCTCATCCTTAACATTTCGCCTTCAGCTGTTTCTTTTTTGTTTTGTTTTGTTTTGTTGGGTTTTTTTGTGGTACTGGGGATTGAACTCAGGGACATTCTACCTCCGAGCTATACCCCCAGCCCTAATTTTTATTCTTTATTTTGAAACCGAGTCTCACTAAGTTGCGGAGTGTCTCACTAGGTAGCTGAGGCTGGCCGCAAACCCGGATCCTCCGGTCTCAGCCTCCCGAATGCTGGGATTACAAGCATGTGCCACCACACCCGGCTAGCTATTTCTAAAAGAAAAAAAAAATTGGCATTTTCATTCTCTCTTTGAATTTCTAAGTGGTAAGATAGCTTAGTCAAACATACTAGAATCCATGGGTTAAACGAGAAAATTATGAGGAAATAAATGCCACCTATTCAGAAAACAAACCATGGAGTCATCCATATAATCAGAATCAAATCTAGAAGCTAAATTTATATAAATTTAAACAGTCACAAGTAGGAAAATGTAAACCATTTAAATGTTTCATAATATTCAAGATAAAATGAACAACATATTTATTTAAAAATTTTGAGTCATTTTTGGTTATTATTTGCTAGACTTTATTTCATAGAGCAGTCTTAGGTTTTGAGAAAAATTAAGAGGAAGATAGATTACACAAAAATTCCCATGTGCTCGCACATACATAGCCTCCCCCAACATCAACAGCCTTCACCAGATTAACACATATGTTAGCATCAATGAACCTACACTGGCACATTATCACCCGAAGCCCAGAGTTTACAGTAGGGATTACTCTTGGGGTTGTATGTCCTGAGTGTGGAAAAATGCTTAATGGCATGCATTTCCCATTACAGCATCTTACAAAGTACTTTCACAATCCTTAAAGTCCTCGGCGCCTCACCTATTCATCCCTCCATCCTATCCCCTGGTAATTACTGATTCTTTTAGTATTTCCATAAGTTTCCTCTTCCAGAAGGTCATATGTCTGAAATTATATAGTATGTATCCTTTTTAGATTGTTTTTGTTCACTCAGTAGTATGCATTTAAATTTTCTCCAAGGGTTTTTACATGGCTTAATAGTTTATTTCTCTTATAGTACTGAATAATATTCCGTTGTCTGAAAATACTGCAGCTTACTTATCCATTCATCTACATCTTGGTTCCTTCCAAGTTTTTGTAATTATGAATACATTGTGATAAACATTCATATGCATGGTTTTAGTGAAGATACAAGTTTTCAAGTTGGGTAAATGCCAAGGAACATGACTATTAGATCATATAGTAAGAATATATTTAGTTTCATTTTAAAAAAAGACTACCACAGTATTTCTTTCAAACTTTAAATTCCCATCACAATGAATGAAAACTCCAGTTGCTCTATATACTAACCAGCATTTGATATTGATAGTGTTTCGGACTTAGGCCACTCTAATAGATACATAGTATCTCATTCTTTCAATTTGCAATTCTCTAATGACATCTAGTGCTAAAAAAACTTTTTATTTTTATATACTCTTATCATCTGCATGTCTTCCTTGGTGAGGTATTTCTTCAAGTCTTTTGCCCATTTTTTAGTCAAGTTATTCATTTTCATACTGTTGAGTTTTAAGAGTTCTTTGCATATGTTCAATAATATTTCTTTATCAGATGTATATTTTACAAATATTTTTTACAGTCTTTGGCTTATCATCTTATTCTCTTGACAGTGGTTTTGGCAGAGCAGAAATTTTTAATCTTAGTGAAGCCCAATTTACCAACTATTTTTTTCATGGATCATGCCTTTGGTGTTTTATTTAAAAGAGTCATCGCATACTCAAAATCACCTAGATTTCCTCCTGTGCCATCATCTATGTGTTTTATAGTTCTGTACTTTACATTAAGATCTGTAATCCATTTTCAGGTAATTTTTGTGAGGAGTGTAAGGTCTGTGTCCAGATTCATTTTTTTTTTCCCCATGTATATCCAGCTGTTCCAACACCAAGAACATTTATCTTTCCCACACTGTATTATCTCTTCTCCCTTGTTAAATATCAGTGGCATATATATATATATATATATATATATATATATATATATATATATATATATATATAGTGTGTGTGTGTATCTCTATATTTTCTATTCTGTACCATTAACCTATTTATTGATTTTTTAGCTAATACTAGGTTGTCTTGATTATCACAGCTTCACAGTAAGCCTTCATGACAGATAGTGTCAGCCCTTCAACTTTGTGCTTCTCTTTCAGACAGTATTGGATATTTTGAGTCTTTTGCCTTTTTACAAAAAATTAGAAACTAATTTTTCCACATCCCTAAATATTGCTGATATTTTAACTAAGATTGCATTGAATCTATAGATCAAATTGAGAACTGGCATCTTAATGTTGAGACTTCCTACCACAGATATAAAATATTCCTTCATTTGTGTAGTCCTTCTTTGTTACCTTTCATCAAAGCTTTATAATTTTTTTCATATATATCTTATACAATTTTCTTAAATTTACACTTAGACATTTTATTTTGGAGTGATAATGCAAATAAAAATGTTTTTAATTTCAAATTTCACTGTTCATTGCTGATATATAGAAAGGTAATTGACTTTTGTATTTTAACCTTACATCCTTCAACCTTGCCAACGACTTATTAGTTCCAGGAAAGGTGGCTTTTTTGTAATTTTTAAAATTTTATGTATTGTCATTTTTAGCCATTTATTCATATATTAATATATTTCCCTATTTCTTACTCCTTTAATATATGCAATTCAACCAGTGTCAGAAAATATCTTGCTGGGTACCAGGGTCATGCACTCATAACTTCAACTTTCTTAGTATGCATCCTCACTCACAACATGGGTTCTATATTTAATTCCCAGTCTCTTACCTACAAAAATAATTGAAATGCATTAGTCTCAAGAGAATGTTTCTTGTATGCAAGATTTCTTAGAGCACATTGCCCCTGCTCACATAGTCCATTATGGTATTGCCCTTTCTAGAAGAATCCTTGTCATGTTAAAGCATTGAAATGATGGCACATTGGAACAGAGCAATCCATCAGTTATGTCTAGTTACATCATGAAATCTCACAAAATGAAAAAATAGGCATATCTGTATATTCTGTATTTGTGTGTGTGTGTGTGTGTGTGTGTGTGTGTGTGTGTGTGTGTGATACTCGGGATTGAACCCAGGGGTATTCTACCTGAGCTACACCCCAGCCCTATTTTATTTTATTTTTTTTATTTTAAAACAGAGGACCTTGCTAAGTTGCTGAGGCTGGCTGAAAACCTGTGATCCCCCTGTCTCAGCCTCCCAAGTACTAGGATTACAAGCATGCACCTTCACACCCAGCTTATATATTCTGTATATTATTTTAAAATGAAGTGGCAAAAGTTAATAATTCTTACACTGAATGGACAATATGCCCAGATTAACACATATTAAACTATATAAAAATCAGGATACCATAGCATTTTATTATACATGATTACTTCAGGGTTAGATAGGAGGAGGCAGAGGGCAAATAAAAAGATGAGGGGAAATTTTTATTGTTATATAAATTAGTGATGATTATGTTTTAAGAATCCTCTCTTTTAAGGGGAAAAATTAAAAGACTTTCCATTTACACTTTAGTGAAATCTCATTCTTTGTAATGCTGTCTTCAACAGAAATGACTTTTACAAAGGGAAAGTTTAAAAAAAGAATACTTCAGTGAAGAATATGGGTATGATCTTTAAATTGCTCTCTAAATCATTAATAAGGGGGAAAGGAAGATGTGCAGCTGACTTTATCTTTTAGCATCATACCAGTAGCATGGAATATATTCTTTCAGATAACTTACTGCTATTTTCTATCAGCTATTGATTTCTCTTTCTTGCTAGTAATATATATGTATATATATATATATCATCTATACATGCATATATACACAGAATGGTCTTAACAGCAAGCCTATTATTTGAAAATGAACCTCAGCTACCCTTTTGAACATGCTTTTAAAAACTGGTCCAAAGTAAACTTTGCATTAAACATTAGTTTCTTCAGTAACATTAATTTCTTCAGTATCCCCTTGACTTTACAATGAATGAATATATATATATATATATATATATATACATATATGTATATATATATGTGTATATAAGTATATTTCCTGCTTCCTGCTGTTGTTCAAATATAAATGTGTTTATTATGTGTCATACAAATGATGAAAAGAGCAATAGATATAGCAAAGAACCTCTGATCTAGCAGATTATTTTGCAAAAACCCATCTCTTTTCTAATCAAAATTCTGTGTGTATGTGTAGTTAAGAGTGAAAAAGGAAAAAAAAATTTAGGTGTTCCCCCTACATCCTAAGTGGTAATTTAGTCATAACAATAACCCATGTATCACGCCTCTACCCCAGCAGGTTCCTACTCGTTTATTCTATGGCAGTAATTCTGATTTTTTCAAAGTCACTATCATATATTAAAAATACATGTCCTTGATTTAGTACAATATACTATTTGGTAGTAAATTTTAATGAACTTTAAAACTGGCTTGAAAATGGCATTTCCTTCCCATGCTGTCATTCTAGGGTTATTGTATTTTCAATAAAAATCTTAAAATTTGAACAAGCAGTATGGTGAGTTTCTCACCATATGATAAAATTAGTATACCATTCAACTGAACAGTCATAATAATAACAAGGAAATTCTAAAGATGCCAAACTCTATTGAAAGGAATCAATACCTAATTGCATGATTCAGACATGAGAAAAAATTTCTTGAGCAAATAACTTATGACATTGTATCTTATTTTGAATCAGTATATGTTGGTTATTATTATTTATCATTTATTTATTCATTGCTTGTATAAAATACCTATTTTGTGGCAAACTGCAGAAAGCATACGACTGCCTTATTTTCATATATTGTACCAAAATAAGTGTATAAAATTGTTATTTATTAATACCTTAGTAAAAGTTAATGTGTATTAATTTTATGAATTTGTGCTAAGACATTTCTTCTATCTGGTTGATCAAAAACTACCCTTTAAATGGGAAGATAGTTTAGTCCAGGATCAAGCTTGGAAGGAATGTGTTATTAGCATTTTTTTTGTGAAAGATGTAAGTTCTTAAGAAATATACATTTTGAAATTTTAGCATTTCTTGGCAGTTTATAAAAATTAGTTTGAGAACCCAGAGCAGTAGTTCCAAAAATGTTGGTAATTTAAAGTAATCAAACATGTCTAGGATATTCTTCAAAGGTTGGTTAAACATCTTATAAAATTCATTAGCAAATCCATCTGGACCAGGGTCTTTCCCAGATGGGAAACTTTCATTACTGCTCGTCATTTTTCATAGTTTATTATAGGTATAGTTTTATTCTGGGAAGGTTGCAGATAGATATGTACAATAAATAAAGCAACACAACTTTTTAGAATTCATTCAAGAGATTCTTCTATATAACCACACGTAGAATTAATGGAATATATTTCTGAGAAGTTTGACTTGACAGACCTAATTTTTTTATTAGTATGATTCAAAAATAGCTGTATTTTTAAATTTTCAACTGGTAAAAATGTGATTATTCATTTTGAAAAGCTATTCAATATTTCTTTTTATTTTTTACCTCTATCAATACTGGAGAGTAAAATGTAACACCACAAAAATATACAGTTTCCTGAAAATGTTAAAATCTTACCCATTGATTTTTAAGACATATCCATGCTGAAATAATTATAAGAGAAAGAAAATATTCAAAAACCCATAGAATCAATTTTTAATATTCAATTTAATTTAAGAAGTATTTATAATCCTTATTTTTGGCAGATATTAAATGTATAAAATATAAATACTAGTCTACAAAGGAAGATAAAAACACAGAAAAAAGATTTGAATTATAGTTTTATAAGTAATGTAAAAGAAGCATTTATAGGTAAAGAATTGCCCAAATCAGGAATATTCAACTCTCCTTAGAGATTGTGAAAATCTCCACAGATACAAAAAGGTTGAAAATGTGCTTCTGGCATATGTGAAGAGAATAGTCTAGGCAAAAGGAATTACATGAGTGGAGACAGAGCATGTCACATTCAAAAATTTACAAGTAGTCTTTTTCTTCACAATGGCAATAAAATATTAGTCTAATTTCCCCTACCTAGATAACAAAATACAAAATTAGTAGTAAAGAAAATATCATATACCCCCTATCATGGAAGAGAATATCATGGAAGAGAAAACACCCTCCCAGTTGTAGTGCTATTTTTATAGGAACCCTGAGATAAACACAGGCAAAAGCATAAAAGAAGAAAAATGAGGCAGAGGTCCAAGTAAACCACAAGCTTCTGCATTGGAACCGAATATAGAATGCTGGAGGCCAGGAACCTGGCGTAAGTTGTTGAATTGCATGTCATTGTCTACAACCTGTCTCTCAGCTGATCTAGAATTTCCACCACCATCCAGTCACCAAGATCATTTCTAAGAGACCTGTCTTGCTCCTACCAGAACAGTACCTATTAGTCCTCTGTCCTGGACCTCTGACATTTAGTACTAGTTTTGTTCTCAGTTATGACAAAGTATAATATGTATACAATACATAATCTCTTTTGCTGTCTTAGCTAAAAGACAAGAGGAGAGAGAAAGAGAGAGATTTCAGCACATTAGTGGCATGTCTTCTAAAAATGACTAATGTGAGTATCCATCAGATAAGTTTAAAAATACATTTAAATCAATGCCCCTAAAAAATTACTAAACAGGTTGAAATGTGTGACTGTCAGAACTTTACTTAGGCTTGAAATGTTAGCAAGGGTCAAGCAACTTTAGACAAGGACATTTAGCTGAGCTCTAACCTACTTTCCCTCTAGGGCTGAATCGATGCCTTTTATTATTCCAAGAAATGTGTTATAACAAATTCAGTTGAGGTGTCCTCTCCCCATTTCTTTTCTTCCCTGTGGAGCATGAGGCACAGTTGCTTTACACAGTGCAATCTCCTTCACAGCCTGGGGACATTCCAGTGTAGTAGGAGAATCCTTCTTTTATAGAAGCACATGCGCATGGAAACATAAACACACCTGCATACATACTAGCTGTTGTCAGAAGCAATTTGCTCTGAAGGAGGAGGTGTGTAATGAGTGCACACACAAATTCACACTTCAAAGAAGACACAGATAGGTCATTTGAGGATATATTAGGATTGACCTTCAAAGGTCAGGTCGGCATATTTCCAAAGGCAGCAGCTCTTGTCTCAGAAACCAAATCCTTTCTACTTCTGAGGCCAATGATCTAGACCAACACAGATCAAAAAGGGTAAATGTTAAGCTCATAACAGCCTATGTTGGCAATGGAACATGGTGCTGAAAAGGCAGAGATGGATTCACAACGTAGAGGTTGGGAGAATGGTTTCACCCTCTTTAGGGTGGGTCAAGAGGTATGTTCAATCTCAGCCCCTCTGTCACCCCTCAGGTGATTCAGAGACGTTCTTGAGAAAATACATATATGTGTATGCATGTACACACACACACACACACACACACACACACACACACACACTGTACATTATGTAAAAGAAGTTGTCTCCTGAAAACTTCATCCAACTAATGTTCCCTTACTACTTGTAATTAACAAAATCGATTAAGAAAGGTCATGAATAAATACTTCCCAAATTCAAATTTGAAGATTAGGCTATGTTAATAGGTCTATCTAAGAAAACAAAGGGATTTCAATGGTCCAGTCACTTTAGAGGAAGTCTTAGTTAAACTTTCTTTCATATGTTTATATGAGTCCTGAATCTCTATGAAATATTGAAAGATACATAATAGTGAATATTTCCCAAATTGTTTAAAAGAATAGTTTCTGTCTAGGAACCTATATGTAACATCTTACTAGAGGCTGGTGTTCTGTGAACTAAGAAATGCTGGTTTAGTAACAATGATAATAGCTAACATTTTTTCACCTGATTCAGATTTTGTGTGTCTGAATTTTAAGAAATTCACCAACTATTCTACTTACACAAATTACAGATCCAAACTGAGGGCAACCTCTCTGACTAAATTGTTTATTTGATTTTTTTTTCAAATTAGAGACATAGGGTAGAAAGAGAAAAGTTAGACAAGGATATTCATGGGCATCCTCCAAACCTCAATTGAAGAAAAAAGATAATAGTGGCAAACATTAGGATGAATAGATAAACTCCGTGAGGATTCCTCTTCTAAATGAGAATTACCTTTGGAAATTTAACACCTTAAGTCTTTATAGTTTATCATTTTACTTTTAGCATAATCTGTCGCAACTTAAGCTCATAAGAATTTATGCAGACATTGATCACAAGTGGTGTAAAGTTACTGGTGGCAGAGGATATGTGTTCATGCCATAGTGATTTTGATGAGGTTTGAAAACAAATATAAAGCATCAAAGAAGCAGTATGGAAAAAGTCACCCGGTGAAACAAACATTAAAAAAAAAAAAAACAGATTGCATATGTGCAATACCATGTGCAAAGTGAAAGAATAAAAAGATTTAGTGTCTGACAGGAAGACAATGTGAAGGCTTTGCAGAAGAGGTAGGATTTGAGTCCTACTCGGAAGACGACATTAAAAGCATCCTTTATAGGTATTGACAAACTTCTGAAGGTTCAGGGAAGAGTCCTATAAGGAGGGAAAAAAAAAGAATACTTAGGGTGGACATAAACAAGGATGAGTCAAAATTCCTGATAAAACTTAAAGTGGAGCTTAAAACTATATTACAACCTCTTCTGCTTTTTTAGTTAATAGCTCAAGTGCCAATCTGTGTTGGCTCACTCCAAAATATGTTAAGCCACTGTATTATATTTTATTTGTATGAAATAAAGTCAGTCTGGGTAGACAGTCTTTTAACATGCTACACATTTTGATGACCTCTTATATCTGCATTGTTGAAAACATCAAAGTGTTTGCGGATACATTTTCAAAGAAATTTGCATAGTAAGTAGACCTTGAATTTCTCTTTTATATTCAATGGACACTATATTAAAAAATGAAAGACAGCATATGTATTTTTAAGTTTTACTAAACATAGATATCTATTTATCTCTGTGTGGGCATACATTTATCTCTAAAAGTATTGCACAGCTACAAAGTATTAATATTTCTTCTTGCCATGCCATATTTAGGATCCAGAGGATCCCAAAATTTATTACTAGTTTTTTAGTGATTATTTCACAATGCTGCTAGGCTGAAGAAAATACCTAATAATTCTATTTAATTAGTAGTTAGGTCCCAACTGCTCAATAAGTATTCCCCTACTAACAACTTGGAGACCATGTACAAAAATAATGTCCATACAGTTAAAGAATAACATTTCTATTTCACTTTTAAACAAGCATAATTATTTAACAGTGGGATGTATGCACCTGCTAGATTTTGCACATATTGAATTGCAAAAAACTTAGATTCACATTTGGCACTGCTGCTCATATTTCCTGTAATGCATTGATTCTAGTATGGTATTTCTTTTCAAAATGGTAAACATAAAACTCAGTCTCAGACAAAAAAAAAAAAAAAAAGATTGACATTGTTGGGATGCATGTAGCACGATCTAATGTTCAAACACTGGATCAAGCTGGTTAGTGTATCCAGTGTTTCCATGTGTTTCCTGGATAATGCTAAACATTTCAGGGAACCTCTGTGAGCTCACTGCAGTATCACATGGCATCTTGGCACAAAATCTGGGGATGATGGCCATCGTGCCTACTTTTGAACACCTAGCCAGGACATGAACATGGCAGGTGATGGTGGTGATAGAAGGGATAACATGTGGAGCAAAGCAATTCTGAACAGATAGTGACAAAAGGAGGCAGCCCTATATAAGGAAGAGGCTGAAAAAAATCATAGTGAAAATACTTGAGGCTCATACCAAAAACAGACATATACTATTTCAAGAGAAAGAGTTCATTGGAAACTTGGAGAAGATAGACATGCTTTTCTAAATCACACGATGTTAAAAAAAAAAAAAAAAAAAAAAAAGGGAAAGGTCACAGATTGGCACAAGAAGTATATGAGGCTCATGTATGTATGCACACACCTTTTCTGTCTGCTGGTCATTATAGCAAGGCTAGTGATCTCAAGCAACCTCCTCTCACCTTCATTCAAGGTTACCCTGAAATACTTTTCTTATACTGCCACAGTCACCTCTATCTCTATAACCAGGGTTATCTTTGAGTAAGTGGTCTTTATAAATTCCCACTAATATTAAATCAGCACCCAAATAATGCTGTTTGTAGTAAAGTTGTAGCTTGGAAATATTCAAAATATTTTGGATTGCACAAGAGAAGATTTTAGCCCTCATCCTTATTTTTCCTATGGGAGACTAATTTTCTTTCAGCCCTTACTCAGATACTTGAAATTAAACTGTGCCGGCAAAGCGGCTTCTCAGTGCCTCCAGTATCTGCCTGAAGAAAATGATTTAAAAAACTCACATATTAGGGTAATTTCTCCCATTTGCAAAAACAACCCTCTGGGAAATATGCAATTTCAATGACATTTTTCCTGAGTTCATTGCGGACTTATAGAGCCTGTGATCAACTTTTAATTCTCTTGACAGTCTGGAAAAATAGATTTTTCTATAAAAAGATGGTTTGACTGGAAAAACTACACTTATTACCTACATAAAAAAATTTACCTGTGTTAAATAACCTTCCTCTACCCTAAAGTACTACCACAGGGATAAAAGAAATAAGCAAATAGCTGATTTATACCTTTTTATTTAATCATGAAAAAACCTTTAAGCTATTAGTACTATTTTCATGTATATTCAACAATTTTTATTTTTGGAGTTCTGAACTCTTCACACCTAACATTTGAAGATAATAGAAGTAACCCAATCAAACCTCAAATTTCCTCCTTTTTTTCTAATCTATTAATGCTACTTAATATGAATCTCAGAAATACATTCTCACAGATAGAGAAGGTATTTGATTACAAAAGGTCAAGGCGAAATATCAACATATTTAACTAATACACTTTTCCAGTCTGTTTATAGAAATTCTGTGAGTTGCATAGCAACAGTCTTTTTAATTACTACTTGTTATCCAGATTTTAATAATTTAATTAGTGTTTTTTGCTTCATTAAATTGCTACACCCAATAGATTTAATGAATTCAATTCATAGCGTATTTTTAAATGATTTTTTTAATATGTTGCTGTGCAACTCAGAATGTGAAGCATATTCCTCTTCTATTCAGATGTAACATAACACAGAGAAAATATTTTCCTTTCAGGTATAACTAGTCTTCTGGACTGAAATGGAAAGTTAGTTAGAAATTCATAGGAGATGGACACAGTCTTCCAAATTACAGCATGTTCATAAAATTGAGAAAGTTCACAGATGGAGTTCTCCCTTTTTTTTTTTTTTTTGAAGATGAGGAAAATAAAGAATTAAAAAAAAAAAAACACTAGTTCTTGGCGATACAGTTTTGAAAGTTTCTTTCATGAAGTATTCAGTTAGAAGATTGCTATAAATTGAGATGTGATTAATCTTTGAAGATTGTCATTCCTTTCTTTGAATTCTAATATATTTAAAGTGCTTAGTAATTTACAGTTCTAGACTTCCTGTTGGTGGCCCATATTAGTCGTCCACTCCCTCCCTTTCATATCTCTGCCTGTATCCTCATAAACTTAAACTTCACCAAGTCAAATGGAATCTTTATCCCCCAACCCTCAAAGTCTTTACTTCACAGTCTTCCTTACACTAGTCAATGACTTTTCACACCATAATCCCTGGATACTCTTTGATTCCCCCTTTCCCTGCATCCCTTGTATCTACTACATGAATAAGTTCTGTTGATGCCACCTGCAGAATGCATATCAAATCTGTTAACTTCTCTCCATCTTTATCCAAGACACCATCATCTCAAGCCATCATCTCAAAGTGGTCTCTTTGAATCTTATTTCTGTATCCCATTCTACATGCTGGCCAATGAAATCATTAAAAAGCATAAATTAGGATATGAGATCCCTTAGTCTAAATACCTCCTTTGTCCTTCCCTTAGAATCAAATTATTCCTTGAGTCCCTTCCTGACCTGACCCTCTCTAACTCACCACCCTCAGCACATTATGCTCTCTGCACTTTACCCTGCTCCAGCTATATCAGTCTTCTTTGGTTTTGGGTGTTCCAAGCTCTTCATCACCTCAGAACTTTTTTATGTGTGCTTCTTGCTACTTGGAACACTCTTTCTGGGGCACTGCTTTTTCTTTTTTTTTTTTTTTTTGCGGTACTGAGGATTGAACTCAGGGGCATTCTACCTCCGAGCTATACCCCTAGCCCTATTTTTTATTCTTTATTTTGAATCAGGGTCTCACTAAGTTGCGGAGTGCCTCACTAGGTAACTGAGGCTGGCTGAGAACCCGGATCTTTCGGTCTCAGCCTCCCGAATGCTGGGATTACAAGCGTGTGCCACCACACCCGACTTTTTCTTCTTCATTTTGAAATAGGGTCTCATTAAGTTGCAGAATGCCTCATTAGGTAGCTGAGGCTGGCCTCGAACCCGGATCTTCAGGTCTCAGCCTCCCAAGTGCTGGAATTACAAGCGTGCGCCACCACACTCGGCTTGTTCTTACCTTTTGATGACCCTCTTCTCCTATTTGTTGGGTCTGCAGTGTGCTGGAAGTTTTCTACTGGCTTCTGGCTCCCACAATGGTTCTTTCTTTTTTGACAACTAGTTGTCAAAATAATGTTCTGCAGGGACATAACATTAGAATGCTCTTAATTCTGGAGTAAACTTTTCATATGGTAGTTTATAACTACTTTCTTGATGAAAGCCTTTCAATAGTAGCTTCTCGTTTCTGATAAAATAAAATCCAAACTCTTTATCATAGCCTACAAGTCCCTCCAGGATCTGGTGGCCTGGTGGCTGAGGGATGACACCAAGAATTCATTGATTTCTAAACTAGGTCAATTTTTCACTCAGTTATACTGAAGCCCATTTCGCTGCACATTTCTTTACAAAATAAAACAAACAAACTAACAAACAAACAAAATGTTGAACAGTTGAGAGCTATATAGTAGCCACTACCTACATGTGACTGCTAAGTACTTGAAATGTGAATGGTACAAATTGAGATGTGCCATAAGTCTAAGTAAAATAAATGTCAAATTTCAAAAACTGGGTTTGAAAAAATGAAGCCTGAAGCAGTTAGATGTTACATATTAGTATTTGTGGTGATTGCATTTTTATGTGATACTGTATTTTGGTACACTGAGTCAAATCAAATATTAAAATTAATTTCCCCAGTCTTTTCATTCTTTCTAATGAATCTACTAGAAAATTTTAAGTTGAAATCATGGCTCATAGTTATTATGGAATTAGAAATGATTGTAGTTTAGTAAGCAGCAATATTTACCATTTAAAAATGCATTATTTCCCATTTTCATTCCTCATTAATGAAAGTTAGTGAAATAATGAGTCATATTTTGCCAAAAATACAGATATCTAGCTGGATTTTTCTAACAATTTTACTAAAAGTCTTCAAAATTGAGCTATTTTAATTTCATTACAGTATTTATTTATTTAAAAATTATTTTTTTTGTGTATGATACTGGGGATTGAACCCAGGGACATTCTACCTCCGAGTCACACCCACCCCCAGCCCTATTTTTTAGTTCTTTATTTTGAAACAGAGTCTCACAAAGTTGCAGAGAGTTTCACTAAGTAGCTAGGCTGGCCAGGAAGCTGAGGTCCTCCTGTCTCAGCCTCCCAAGTACTGGGATTACAAGTGTGGGCCACCATGCCCAACTTTTTTTTTTTTCTTTTTCTTTTTAATAGGGTCTCACTGAGAGCCTCACTACATTGCTGAGACTCTTTTTGAACCTGTGATCCTCCTGATTCAGCCTTCTAAGTATGGGGGTTACAGGCATGCACCACCACAACCAGTTTATTACAATATTTTGATATACATCTCCTTTCCCTCCTGAATAAACACACACACACACACACACACACACACACACACACACACACACACACACAGATTTTTTTTGAGATTTCTTTTTCACCAACCACCATCTCCTTCTCCCATATTATCACAGGTGTCCTCTAAAAACTGAAATCATTTATTCTATCCTTCTGGCAAAGACCAGTTCTTTTCCTCATGCAAAGATAAAATGTTCACTTTTATTGTCTCTCACTCTCTCATTATGGCACATTTATCTAAATAGAATTAATAGAGTACCTACCACAGGTTTCCTTAGTTGATTGCTTGTAAGTTTGGAAATGTTAATATTCAAGGACATTAAAACCAGAATAAAAGAAATTACATCCTTTCAAATAGGAGATATTTTAACGTGTGGTCTCATAAAATAAAATAAACATCCTAAAAAATGAAGCCTATAAACATCAAGAAGATGGATAAGTTGACACTTCATTCTGCATATCTCTGTTTAATAATATTATATTTCATTTCCCGTGCTAAGAAAACAGCCATTACCCAACGCAGCCACTCGTAAACAGGCCTTGTGAACAGATTGCATCCTTGTTGGTGGTATGATAATTGAAATAAGTTTTCCAGTCTTTTATGAGAAAATACCAGATGTATAAAATACCTATTAATCAACTCTCTTGCTTTTGCAAACATAAGTTTCAGTACCCATGGCTATTATAGAATAAATTCTGCAATGGAAAAGAGAATTGCAAGAAAAGACCAAAGAATTAGCTAAGTGATGTATCTATGGACTGCCTCTGAGTTTTTACTGATTGTAGTATGAGGCAGAATAATCACTGCTTTAGACACCTTAACCAAAGACTTATGACCAGTACTTCTTTATTGTATATCCTAAAGTAAAGAGAATAGGGGAGGGAGGAA